>QRFJ01002801.1:0-211282 GCA_006176705.1 Cocos nucifera | reverse complement strand
AGCTTGGCAAGAGTATTCTGAAGTTTATGCATATGGTAGTTCATAATGAACTGCCCATATTCATCAGTCAAGGATTATAGAATTATACCATTTTGCAGATCCTGATCTAACTTCACTCCAAGCTTCTCAAGCTCTTCCAAGTCCTTGATCATCATCAGACAATGATCTTGGACTGACTATCCATTATGCATTTTAGCCTTAAATAGTCATTTAGTGATCTGATATTTGGCTGCGTGACTCTGTTCACCAAACAACTTTTGATAGGCAGTGTTGATATCTTTATGTTGGTGCTGAAGCTCATTAGACATCGAGCCCAACATGTAGTATCTAGCCTTATTATCTTCATCCATCCATTTGTTAAGAGACGCTCTCTGTTCAGTGAATGGACGAGCAGGTAAGATGGGGGGATCCTGATCCAATACATGAGTCAACTTCTTAGATCCCAAAATAATTTTGAAGTTCTGAAGACAATCCTTGTAATTTGGTTCGATCAGTCTATGGGTGTCCAGGATACGGGCTAGTGGGTTGGACGTAGATATTTTTCTTTTTTCTGTATAGAGTCAAAATTTTTAGTTAGATTTTATAACTAAGACTTGACCAATTTGTTTAGGAGTTTGATTTTTAAATAAACTAGCTTTCATTATTTTGTTGGATCCCTACACTCCCTCTGTAAAGATGCAAAAATCTCCATGATTACTGATTTTTGGTGGGTGGTGCAGTCCCACCAGCTGACTCATCACCTCACCTAACAGTTATTGATGATGGGTTAGCCAATAAGTGAACAACTCTTGTCCAATGATTCTTTAATCATGGTGCACCTAGACTTGGTCTCTAATTCATGAATCTCATCATGCCCGAAATATTGATCCACTCCTTAGTTAAGTCAGACCCACTATTTGCATAGATTGGATTCCTAATTGGGTCTCTCACTTTATCCAAAATACTGAGTCCAATCCATCCTCCAGCCTGTAGCATCCAATGCCTAATAGACATGGTTGCATCTTTTCGGTGCAATTGAACCACTGTGACTAGCCGAGAACAATCAACCCCAAAAAGGGCCCGCACATCTATAATGGTGGAAGATCTTAGACTTAATCTTTTCTTAAGAAGATTTGATTTAGGTCTCTTTAAACTTGACTTGACATAGCCATAACCATTATGACTAACCTAGTGGCATGGGTTAGCTCGAATTGTTAGCCATCTTAGATCAGGACTAGACCGACAAACATGGCTAGGTAAGTGAGACTGGTAGAAGGGATATACCATTAAATCGATAAGAATGCATTTGAGTTGGGTAGCTCCTAATTAAAAAGAAGTCGATCGTATCTGCCAAACTTACCTTAGATACCAAATTATTGAGTCAGAACCAATCAGGTTAGCCTACAATCCAGACTCTAACCATTGAGCCTAATTAGATCTTAACTTGATCGATCACTCATGTGACTTGACCTTGACCCAGATTTAATCTTATTAGGTTGGTCAATTTAAGTATTCTTGATCCCACCTAACCAACTCTTGATTTGATTTGATCAACCACTAGATCTAATTGAGCTACCCAAGTCCGAACCCAATTTTATGAATATGTCTTAGATCTAAAAATTTTTAATTTTAGATCTAATATATTTCATAATTTTAATTCTCAATTAATTTTAGGGTTCATAAATAAAATATGTATATAAAATCCTAGGATTTCAGGATCTAGGGTTTTGCAGAAAATAAGTTTTGATTTCTGATTAAGGTCGAATACGCAGCACCCCTATACACCATAAGAACATCCCATCGAATAGGAGGAGAGGGTCTTTAAATCCTACTTCGTTCTTATGACCCAACGGCTAATGGGAACGTCTTAATCAGAAACATGATAAATCTATAAAACTAGTTAGATCTACATCATATATCACATATATAAAAATTAATCTAACTAAAAACATATTTTGCATATATCTCATGTATCATATCATGCATGTTTTTAGATCTAAATTATCTCATAAACATCTAAAAAATAAGATTTAAATTTATCATATCAAATTAAAATTTATTTTAGAAAATTTTGTAGAACTATTCTACAACTAGTCTAAACATGCATCTATCATATCTCATATGAACAAATTAAATAAATTTATTTTTTATTTTTTAGATTAAATTATAATATTTATAATATTAAAAATAGTAAATAAATATATTTAAAAATTATAATTAATTAAATTAAAATTATGATCATGCTAGACTACACATAGAATAATTCTATTTCTAGTCTAGTCATGCATCTCATACATTTTAGATCTAGATTATTCAATTTTTAATTTTTTGATTTTAGATCTAATCACATATAATTTGATATTTGAAATCATCTAATTATCAGATAAAAAATTAATTAAAATTAAATCTAATGAATTATGGAACCTGGCTCTGATACCAGTTGAAGAAAAAAATCTATTTTTCGGATCAGTTCAGATCTGACTGGATCAGGAAGGATATTTTAAAAAAAAAATTTCTAAGATCCTAATTAGATATAAGACTCCTCAATTCTAATCTTATTCATCTGATAATAAAAATAAAAATTAAATCTAATTTAATTATACCTTTATTTTGGGTAATCCAATTACCCTATGATGATCCTGATGTTTGCCTGAGGTTCTGGATGTAGCCATGTAACTGCCTAGCTTCCATCGATATCCACTCGGACAAGATCTGAAGATCTTCTCCTTCTCAATCAATCCTCCAAAAATCAGATCTGGATCTGATCTTGAAGGTCTTCAAAATGGCTTTTGAAGAATAGCCATTATCTTTTGCAGCAGTGCAGCCTTCTTCCTTTCCTGGCACCTTTCACTTATTTGGGTTGCATTTTCTTCATGCCCAAAGTCCCTTAGGCATGGAGAGGAGAGAAAAGACTAGAGGGTGGCATGGAGAAGGAGGAAGAGGGGCTATGTGAAATGGGCTAAAGTCAGAAGAATTAAATTCTAGGCATAGATAGGGTTTATATAGATCCTGTTGCGCCATGCAATGCCACATCATCCTGGCCAATTACGATCCTTTGTGCAATCAGATCTAAATCTGATTGGTGAGATGATATCATCTGATCCAATCAGATTAGAGACCCTCAAAACTCTCCTTAGGTGGTGCCAAGACTGGGTCAAACAAGTCTTCTTGTTGCCACCTAATTTAATCCCCTGAAGCAATTGGAGTCCCATCTGTATGGGTCTCCATCTTCTATCCTCATGGAGGGGGACAAGTTTCTAGGTTCTTTCCTATGGGTGCATGACACATGGGCAGATGTCTAAGTATCCAAGGTCAACATTTGATCAATGTTCGAAGACAAGATTTAGCAGGTGATGAAAAATGGTAAGTATTATCTCAAATTTATCTCATAAATTAAGACAACCATTTTTTGACCTGGACAAGCTCCAGTCAGACCAAGTAAAGGTTTTTGAGTGAGCTAAAACACATTTGGCTCAGTCGAGATAAGCTTTAATAATTGTTAAAGCAGAACATTAGGCTCAATCATGTGCTAGCATGATTTTCTTGAACCTAATTGAATCTTATTCAAATCAATTGAACTAGGTTAATCCAATTGATGATATCTAGATCCAACCTCTTATTTGTGTGATCCAGTTAGGTTTAGTTCTATATGGTAATGGGATATGTCATGATCTCTATCATCAACATCATTGAAACACCTTTCGATGGATCAAAACTTTTTTGATTCAGACAACTAGTATGATCGATCATACAAATCATTCTAATTGCTCCTAAAAATAACACTTAGTAGCATATGGTGGCAACTCATCAGAACTGAAAGCGAGCCTCTCGGTGTAGTTACCTGTGTGATTAAGTTCCTCTATCTTGAGCCCTGACCGGATTAGGCTTAAGGTAATCTCGTCAAATCCTAATGTCCATCATATGAATTAATCATTCGATTCAAGTCCAATATGAAAACCCTAATAGAAACTCTTTTCATTATTTCACTCTTCCATGGCCATGGGCTTATGGACTTGACTCTCATGATCATCGTAAGGCTACTCCTCATCTACCGAGGTAGATAGATCTCCTATTGGTGCAATCCAATTCCTAGAATGAACATGCTATAGCCAACATATACCTCAGGATTCCAAATGGCTAAGAGATCGAGTTATGATATAGTCAAACTATAACACCCTCAAGGTGAATTATCGATGTTCCTCAGATCAAAGAATCAGACACACTACTGCAGCTTAGAGTCGGTCATCGACGAGAAGGTAGTTTCCTCATGACTGCTTGAGGTGGTCACGCTCAGTGCCTTCGTTCTCTAACGAGTACCTATACTCTCACTCTGATGTCTCTATACCATAGACTCAAGACTCATCTATCCAAATAAAACGATCATACACCAACCTTTCAGATCAATCACCATCCTCATGATGATCCTACGGTCGGGAGCATTTTATGAGTTAATAATGAAAATTCATGTCTTAAATTTTCAACTCTTGAAAATATGAACTATCATTACCATTAACTCAAGGGATATATCACAGACACATTCAAATACATACTATGATAGAAAATAACTCATTTTATTATTTATAATTAAAATTATAATTTTATTCTTAGAAGTGTATTACAAGTGTCAGCTAATCTGGCTTCTAGGGCACATAAATCTAACAAGACAATAATTTCAATATCCAGATGAACACCAGGTGTAAGGCACTTTCAATGTCCACTTAGAAAATTGGATTCATTATTATTCACCTTAATAAGAGGCTATGACTCGGTTATTCTCATAACTTAGTTATTTTAAGGACCTAATAATTTAGAGGATTTAGGTTACTTATGATTTAATGATGAAAAGATATGGAACAAATTACTTCCACTGACTTCATCAAGTCAAATCCTTTCACTGACTTCACCAAGTCAATTGGTTAGGACTAGGATCAATTTTGGTCCATGGGCATCCTATTCAGCCTTATGGATTTAAATCAATCAACTGATTCCAAGTGACATGGGTTAGCTTGAATCACCAACTGATCTAATCAAATTCTAATCGATCATGTCAGCTAGGTAAGTGAGATCAGTGGAAGGGATATACCATTAACTCGTTAAAGATCAAATCAGTACGAGTAGCTCCCAATTAAAAATCACTAATCTTGACTGCCAAACTTACCTTAGACACCAATCGATTAATCAAGTTCAATTTGATAGACCTAGTAATTATGGGCTCAACTACGTCGCCATGAATCAAGTCCATCTTGCAATTTGTTAAAGACATGAACTCATCCAACTACAACTATTAAAGTTGATTCTAGGGAGTCCTTGACCTAATCTAATTCAACACTTGGTTAAATTTGATCAATTACTTTAAATTAGTCCATTCTTTAACTAATCTTAAGTCTAACCTAATTAATTAACCTAATTCATCTAACCCTTTAACCTACATTTTATGATTAATGACTTAGGATCTTTAATTCACAATTCTAGATCCTAATTCAACATACCTAATTCTTAATTAAGCTTTTAGGATGAGGGTTAGGGTTTGGCATTTTAAAAATATTTTTCAAAATTTTGAGAGGTTCAACACAATTTAGCACTATTCACCAAATGGATCGATCTATTTCAAAAATTGGGTCGGCTCATATCACAAACAGTACTAATATAGGTTTTAATTTAGATCTATGTATAATACATAAAAAATCATGAATCAAATTAGATCTAATCTAAACTCTTATTCATGATTAAAATTTAGATCAAAATAATATAATCAAATCATTAAAATTATTAGATCAAATCTAAAATTTTATGATTTAATGATCTAGATTAGCACGTATCAGGATAACCTACACTATAGGGGTAAACCCTACAACAAGACAATCTACAATCTATACGATCATGTTATTTTATTTTTAAATCTAAAAAATTAAATTATTATTTAGATCTAATCTAAAAAATAATCTAAACATGCATATAGATCACATTAAATAACCTGGATGCTCAAAGCAAGCAAGATTTCTAGCTCTACTTTCAAAACTTTTTTAAAAAATAATTATAGTAAAAATAAAAATTAATCTAATTAATTTTAAAAAACTATAGATCTGATCTACAAATCCTATAATATCAAGATCTAATATGATATATATATGCCTGTAATTAAATCTAAAAATTAGAATAATGAATAGTAAAATATTTTTACTATACTACTTGTTTAGTACACATTACCTTGTGCAGGTAGATGATCTCCATGCCCGCAATTGAGTCACCACCGATATGAACACTAGGAAGATCTGATTATCACGATGCAACCACTCACATGTCTGGCCTCCATGCATGGTTTACATGAGGTCCTGATCCCAATCGGTTCCTTCCGAGTGCTAGCTCGATGAAGAATGCTCTTGATAGCTAGATCTGATCGAATAATTTCGATCTCCTTCCATCAAAACTTTAGATGCTCTAGATTAGTAGGATGGGTAGAAGAGAAGATGCAAAAGTACTAAAAAAAATCTCATGCAAATTTGACTCTTGGATCTTGCAAAATCAGAATAGAAATGCTAGATCAAGATCTAGGGCAGCACAACACTCAAACCCTGGCACCTAGCTTTCTCTCCAAATTTTTCTTATCAATTTTTTTTCTTATTTTTTTTAGTTTGTGGAAGGGTTCATGAACTAGAGGAGAGGAGTCTTAGAAAAAATCTCATCCAGAATAAATTCCAAAAATTTTATAGAGGGTGCACAAGTCAAGGTGGTGTGTGGAAGAGTTGGGATGAAATGGTTTCCTATTTGAATTCAAATCCTATTTGAATTCAAATTGCAACCAGATCAAACCCATTCATTTAGGACGTGAGAAGGGAGGGTGCAAGACTTATTTTGCACGTAAAATAATTCACAAGAACATCTTTCTCATGGAGAAAAAAAATGGTGCAAAGAGGGTGAGATGGCACATGGAAGACTAGGTCAAACTAGTCTTAAAATCTCTCATCCAATTGAACTAAAGCTGAAAGGAAAAACCTCTTTCCCAGGTTAGGTTCGTTCAGATCTAATTTGATCAAGAGAAATATTTTAAATTTTTTTTTTTTTAGATCTAAATCAAATTTGATACTTTTCAGATCTGATTTGATAGATCTAATAAATAAAATAAAAATAAATTAAATCAGATTTAATTTATACCTTATTCTTGGGTAATCTAATTATTCTGTGATGATCCTGCTGATTGTCTGAGGTTCTGGATGCAGCCACGCAGTCATCTGGTCTCTACCGACATCTACTAGGATAGGATTTGGATATCTCCTCCTTCTCGATCTATCTTCTAAAGATTAGATCTGGATCTGATCTTGAAGATCTTCAAAATAATTTTTGAAGATTCGATGTCGTCTCTTGCAACAGTGCTACCTTCTTCCTTTCTTATCACCTTTCTCTTGCCTGGATCGCACCAAACTGGAGCCCAAAACCTCTTGGGCATGGAGAAGAGAGAGAGGATCTAAGATAGGAATGGAGGAGAGAGGGAGAGAGCAATATGGCATGGGCTAAGAGAGAACTTCTCAAAAGCTAGGCGTAGATAGGGTTTTTATAGACCCTGCTGCGCCATGCAGTGCCACATCATCCCAGCCAATCATGTCTCTTCGTGCAATCAGATTTAAATCTGATTGGTGGGATGACATCACCTGATCCAATCAGATGAGAGCCTCTCTCCAACATCCTTAGGTGGTGCCAAGACTGGTCAAAGCAGAGTCCCTTGGCGCCACCTAGTTTGATTCCAAGAAGCAACCTGGAGTCCCATCTGTATGGGACTCCAGGCATCCCTATCCTTGGGTGCACACCTCCCTTAGCATGCACCCCCTCCCTTCCTCTTTCTAGCAAGGGGACAAGCCCTTATCTACTGTTTTATGAGTGCATGACACATGGGCAAATGTCTAAGTGTCAAAGGTCAACATTTGACCAAAGTTAAAAAACAAGAATTAGCAGGTGATGGAAAATAATAGGTATTATCTCAAATTTATTTCATAAATTAAGAAAATCTTTTTCTAACCTGGACAAGCTCTAATCAGACCATGTAAAAGTACCTGAGTGAGCACAAACATATTTGGCTTAGTTGAGATAATTTTTAATGATTGTAGAAGGAGAAAATTAGGCTCAATCATGTGGTAGCACGATTTCCTTGAACCTAATTGAATCTAATTCAAATCAATTGAACTGGATTAGTCCAATTGATGATATCCAGATCTAAACCCTTATTTGTATGATCTAGTTAGATTCAATTCTGTATGGTAATGGGATATGTCGTGATCTCTATCATCGACATCATCGAAACACCTTTTGATGGATCAAAATTTTTTTGATTCAAACAACTAGAATAATTGATCATCCAAATCATTCTAATTGCCTCCAAAATCCACCAGTGACACCTAGCAGTATATGGTGGCAACCCATTAAAACTAAAAAATGAACCTCTTGGTGCAGTTACATGTGTGATTAAGTTCTTCTATCTTGAGCCCCTATCAAATTAGGGTTAAGGTGAACTCGTCAAACCCTAATTTCTGTCATATGATTTAATCATTCGATTCAAGTCCGATGTAAAAATCATAATAAAAATTCTTTCTATTATTTCACTCTGCCATGGCCATGGGCATATGGACTTAATTCTCAAGATCATCATAAGGCTACTCCTCATCTACCGAGGTAGATAGTTTCCCTCTTGGTGCAATCCAATTCCTACAATGAACATGCTATAGCCAACATACACCTCTGGATTTCAAATGGCTAGGAGACCGAGTCATGGTGTAGTCAAACTATAACACCCTCAAGGTGAACTATCGATGCACCTTAGGTCAAAGAACTAGACACACCACTACAGCTTCGAGCCAGTCATCGATGAGAAGGTAGACTTTCTTATGACCGCTCGAGGTGGTCACGCTCAGTGCCCTCATTTTCTAACGAGTACCTATACTCTTGCTCCGGTGTTGCTACACCATAGACTCACGACTCATCTATTATAAAGAAGCGGTTGTACACCAACCTTCTGGATCAATCACCATCCTCATTATGATCCTACGGTCTGGAGCATTTTATGAGTTAATAATGAAAATTCATGTCTTAAATTTTCTACTCTTGAAAATAAGAATTATCATTACCATTAACTCAAGGAATGCATCACAGACACTAAATACATATTATGATAAAAAATAATCCATTTTATTATTTATAGTCAAAATTATAATTTTGCCATTAGAAGTATACAATAAGTGTCAGCCAATTTTGGCTTCTAGGGCACACATATCTAAGAAACTCCCACTTGACCTAAAGCCAATTGACTACAAATCTAAGTCCCATCTTTTTAAGGTGGGCTTCGATCTTCTGCTGGCCCAATGGCTTTGTGAGTGGGTCCGCCGCATTGTCTGCAGAGTCGACTCTCTTGACCTCGACATAACCCTTCTCGAATAATTGCGGATGAGGTGGTATCACCGCTCAATGTTCTTTAATTTTTGGTGAGACCTCGGCTCCATAGCAAGGGCTATGGCACCATTGTTGTCGCAGTATAGAGGAATGGCATCTGATGGCATCACTCCAATCTCTGCAGCAAAATTTTTATATCAGAAAGCCTCCTTCATAGCTTCTGATGTGGCGATGTATTCTGCTTCTATGGTGGAATCTGCTATCATTGTCTGCTTGAAACTATTCCAACTGACAGCACCACCATTACACACAAAAAGACTTTCAGACGTCGACTTTCGATCATCTACATTGGACATAAAATCCAAGTCTGTATACCCTTGGACTTGGAGTTCTCCATTACCAAAAATCAACAACATATCCTTAGTTCTTCTCAAGTACTTAAGGATACATTTCATAGAAGTCCAGTGTTCTTTATCTGAATTTGACTGATATCTGCTCGTAACACTCACAGCATGGGCTATATCAGGTCATGTATATAACATGGCATACTTGAGGCTCCTTATTATTGAAGCATAAGGGATCTTGCTCATGCATTTTATTTCCTCAGGTGCGCTAGGGCACATCTTTTTGGAAAGATGAATGTCATGTCTGAAGGATATCAAACCCCTCTTAGAGTTTTCCATGCTAAACCTCTTTAGCACTTCCTCTATATACATCTTCTGTGAAAGTCCTAGCATCCTATTTGGTCTATCTCTATAGACCTTAATTTCTAGAATATAGGATGCTTCTCCTAGGTCTTTCATAGAGAATTCTTTGGAAAACCATATTTTAACTATGGTCAATATGGGAATATCATTTTCAATAAGGAGGATATCATCCACATACAATACGAGAAAGATAACAGTGCTCCCACTGATCTTTTTGAAGACACATGGTTCCTCCTCATTTTTGATGAAACCAAATAATTTGATCACATAATTAAAATGAGTATTCCAGCTCCGAGATGCTTGCTTAAGTCCATATATGGATCTTTATAGCTTGTATACCTTGTGATCAACATCACTGGATGTGAAATCTGGCAACTATTCCATATAGATATCTTCCTCAAGGTATCCATTTAAGAATGTCATTTTCATGTCCATTTGCCATATTTTATAATTGAAATAGACTACAATAGCAAGCAATGTGCGGATGGATTTTAGCATAGCTACTGAGAAAAAGGTATCCTGATAGTTAATGCCTTCACATTGACTATACTCTTTTGCTACTAATCTAGCTTTGAATGTCTCCATATTTCCATCTGCACCAATCTTTCTCTTGTAGATCCATTTACACCCAATTGGTACTATATCTTCTGGTGGATCTACCAAGGTTCAGACTTGGTTTGAGTGCATTGAGTCAATTTCTGACTTCATTATCTCTAATCATTTCTCGGAGTCGATATCCGATATCGCCTCATTATAGGTTTTGGGATCATCACCATGAATTCCATTACCTACGAGGAACATTTTCTCTATTTTCCTTTGAAATAGTACCTAAGTACCTCTCAGGAGGATGGAAAATCCTTTCCAATCTACGAGGTGGAGGAGGTAGTGATTGTATTGGCTCAACCTAATTTGGTTCCATTTGGTCTTTAGCTTATTGCTCTTGTGAGACTTTCTCCTCGAGCTTGATCTGCTTTTCAATGCCGCTATCTTGAATAAACTATTTTTCAAGAAAGATGACATGTCGACTCACAATCACATTGTGATCTTCTGAAATGTAGAAATAGTATCCTAATGACTATTTAGGATATCCTATGAATCGAGCTCTAAAGGACCTGAAGTCTAACTTATCCGCTTGTTATCTTTTGACATGAGCTGGACAATCCCAAATTCTGAGATGACTCAGACTTGATTTCTTACCATGCCATATCTCATACGGTATGGTAGAAATGATTTTAGAAGGAATCCTATCCAGTAAATATATTGCAGTTAACAAACTATGTTCCCAAAGAAAATCAAAAGGTCTATGAAGCTAATCATGGATTAAACCATATCTAATAGGATCCAGTTCCTCCATTCTGAAATTTCATTGAGTTGAGGTATTTTAGGTGGAGTTCATTGAGAGATTATGCTATTTTTTTTGAGATAGTTTAAGAATTCCTGACTAAGGTTTCATCTCCTCGATCTGATCTAAGAACTTTAATGGATTTTTCAGTTTGGTTCTTTACTTCATATCTAAATTTCTTGAACTTTTCAAAAGCTTCAGACTTGTGTCTCATAAGGTACACATATCCATACCTAGATAAATCATCGATAAAGATTATAAAGTAGGCAAAGTTGCCTTTAGTCGACACATCAAATGGACCGCACACATCAGTATGTACTAGGGCAAGAAGATTCGTGCCCCTTTTTTCATGTCCTACAAAAGAGAGCTTAGTCATTTTGCCATGAAGATAAGATTCACAAATTGGATATGACTCGGAAGTCAACGGATTCAATAGCCCAATTTTCTCCAATTTGTTAACCCTATCTTCTACTATATGACCTAGTCTTAGGTGCCATAGATACCTATCATTTGGACTCTCCCTAGGTTGTTTCCTGGCATTCACATTTTGCTCGATATTAAAAATAGATATATCAATATGTAACTGGTAAAGATCATTAATAAGGAAACCACTTGCAATTTTATTTCTTTCATAAAGAATGTTACAATGATCCTTAAGAAAACTAATTACATAGCCTTCTAGTGCTAGGCATGAAATAGAAATCAAATTTCTGCTTGCTGTAGGCACATAATAATAATCTTTTAATACTAAGTCTAAACTAGATGGTAGTCGAAGAGGATATGTTCCCACGACTACAATAGTAACTCTTGCTCCATTTTTGATGCATAGGATCATCTCACCATCCCTCAGCCTCTTGCTATTCTCAAGACCCTACATAGAGGTACACAAATGAGAACTAGAACCAGAGTCAAGCATCCAATTGGATACAGAAGAAATCGTAAGGTTAGACTTAATGACGAGCATACCTCCAGAAGGACCTGCCTCCTTCTTATTTTTCAGGGTGGCCAGATAAGTAGGGCAGTTCTACTTTCAGTAGCCATCATTGTTGCAATGGAAATATTTTTCTTTGTCAGCGGCCTTCTTCTTCAGTTCAGTCTTTTTCTTCTTTCCTCCTTCCACCTACTTTTTCACAGGCTTCTTCTTCTTTCCAAAAGGCTTTCTCTTGGAAGAAGTCTGTTCCATAGCAAGCACTGAGCCTTTAGAACCTTTCATAGAAAGCTCAGCAATAACCAGCATGTTCATAAGCTCGGCTAGGAAATTTTGAAGTTTGTGCATATGGTAGTTTATGATGGCTGCCCATATGCATCGATCAAAGATTGTAGAATTATATCATTTTGTAGATCAAGGTCCAACTTCACTTCAAGCTTCTCAAGCTCTTTCAAGTCCTTGTTCATCCACAGATAATGATCTTGAACTGACTGTCCATCACGTATTTTATCCTTGAATAATCGTTTAGTGACTTGAAACTTGGCTGCGCAACTCTGTTCACCAAACATCTCTTATAGGTGAGCCAACATTTGATGGGCAGTCCTGATATCTTCATGTTGGTGTTGAAGCTCATCAGACATTGAGCCCAACATATAGTATCTGATCTTATTATCTCCATCCATCCACTTATCAAAAGATGCTCTCTGTTCAGTGGATGAACGAGCTGGTAAGGTGGGAGGATCCTGATCCAATACACGAGTTAACTTCTTGAAATACAAAATAATTTTGAAGTTTCGAAGTCAATCCTTGTAATTGGGTTCGATCAGTCTATGGGTGTCAAGGATACGTGCTAATGGATTGGACGCAGACATTTTTCTGTAGAGAGTCAAAGTTTCTAGTTGGATATTATAATTAAGACTTGACCAATTTGTTTAGAAGTTTTATTTTTAAACAAATTAACTCCCACTATTTTCTTGGATCCCTACACTCCCTCTGTAGAGATGCAAAAATCTTCATAATTAATGATTTCTAGTGGATGGTGCCGTCCCAACAATTGACTCATCACCTCACCTAATAGTTATTGGTGATGGGTTAGCCACTGAGTGTCTTGTTCAATGATTCTCTAATCATGGTGCACCCAAAGTTGGTCTCTAATTCATGAATCTCACCATGCCCGAAATATTGATCAACTCCTTAGTTAAGTCAAACCCACCATTTGCACTGATTGGATTCCTAATTGAGTCTCTCACCATATCCAAAATATTGAGCCCAATCCATCCTCCAGCCCATAGCATCCAATGCCTAATAGACATGGTTGCATCTTCTCGGTGCAACTAAATCACTATAACCAGCTGAGAACAATCAATCCCGAAAAGGGCCCACACATCTACAATGGTGGAAGATCTTAGACTTAATCCTTTCTTAGGGAGATTTGATTTAGGTCTCATTAATCTAGCTTGACATAGTCATAACAATTATGACTAACCTAGTGGCATGGGTTAGCTCAAATTATTGACCACCTTAGATCAGGACTGAGCCAATAAATATTGTCAAGTAAGTGAGATCGGTGGAAGGGATATGCCATTAACTCGACAAGAATGCATTCAAGTCGAGTAGCTCTCAATTAAAAATCAGTCAGTCATATCTGCCAAACTTATCTTAGATACCAAATTATTGAGCCAAAATCAATCGAGTTAGCCTACAATCCAGACTCTAACCATTAAGCCTAATCAAGTCTTAGCTTGATTGATCACTCACGTGACTCGATCTTGACCCAGACTTAATCCTATTAGGCTGATCAATTTAAGTACTCTTGATCCCATCTAACCAACTCTTGATTTAGTTTGATCAACCGCTTAGATCTAATTGAGCTACCCAAGACCAAATCTAATTTTATGAATATGTCTTAGATCTAAAAATTCTTAATTTTTAGACTCAACATATTTCATAATCTTAATTCTTAATTAAGTTTAGGGTTCATAAGACAAAACATGAAAATAAAATCCTAGGATTTTAGGATCTAGAGTTTTACAGAAAATAAGTTCTTGATTTTTTATTAAGAACGAACGCGCAACACCCCTACACATCATAAGAACACCCCATCGAATGAAAGAAGAGAATATTTAAACCCTACTTTGTCTTATGATCGGATGGCCAAGGGGAATGCCTTAATCAGAAATATAAAAACTACAAAACAAGTTAGATCTACATCATATATCTCATATATAAAAATTGATTTAACAATAAACATATTTTGCATACATCTCATGTATCATATCATGCATGTTTTTAGATCTAAATTATCTCATAATTATCTAAAAAATTAAATTTGAGTTGATCACATCAAAATAAATTTTATTCTAGATAATTATGTAGAATTATTCTACAACTAGTCTAAACATGCATACATCATATCTCATATGAATCAAAAATTAAATAATTTTATTTTTTATTTTTTAAATTTTATTATAATATTTATAACATCAAAATATAGTAAATAAATTGATCTATATTCATAACTGAATCAAATTAAATTATGATCATGCAAGACTATACATAGAATAATTCTATTCTACAACTAGTCATGCATCTTGTAGAACATAGATCTAAATTATTTAATTTTAATTTTTTTAATTTTAGATCTAATCATTGAAGAAAAAATTTAGATTTTTTGGATTAGGTTCGTTCAGATCTGATTGGATCAAGAGAGATATTTCAAAAATTTCTCTTTTGAATCCAAATCAGATCTAAGACATTTTAGTTCTAATTTTATAGATCTAATAAAATAAAATAAATATAAATTAAATTTGATTTAATTTTATACATTTTGTTGGGTAATCAGATTATCCTATATGATCTTGCTAATTGTCTGAGGTTCTGGATCTAGCCATGTAAGTGCCTGGCCTCTACCAGTATCCACTCAGGCTGAATCTAGAGATCTTCTCCTTCTTCATCACCTCTCCAAATATTAGATCTGGATCTAATTTAGAGAATCTTCAAAACTCCTTTTGAAGATCTAGAATCGTCTCTTATAGCAATGCTGCCTTCTTCCTTTCTCGTCATCTTTCTCTTGCCTGGATTGCACCAAACTAGAGTCCAAATCTCCTTGGGCATGGAGAGGAGAGAGGGGACCTGAAGATGGCATGGAGGAAAGAGAGGAGCAGCCTTGTGGCATGGGCTACTGGAGATCATCACTAAATCTTGGAGCAGATAGGATTTTTATAGATCCTGCTGTGCCATGTAGTGCCACATCATCCCGACCAATCACGTCGCTTCGTGCAATCAGATCTAAATATAATTGATGAGATAACATCACCTGATCCAATCAGATGAGAGCCCCTCTTAATCATCCTTAGATGGAGCCTAAGACTGATCAAAATCTAGTCCTTCGTGCCACCTAAGTAGATACCCCAAAGTAACTGGAGTCCCATCTGTATGGAACTCTAGGCGCCTCTATCCATGGGTGCATGCCTCCTTAGGCATGCGCCCTTGGTCCACCTACTTTTTAGCAGGTTGACTGGTCCAAAATAAATCTTCTATGAGTGCATGACACATGGGCAGATGTCTAAGTGTCAAAGGTCAATGTTTGACCAAAGCCAAAAGACAAGAATTAGCAAGTGATGGAAAATGGCAGGTGTTGTCTTAAATTTATCTCATAAATTAAGAAAACTCTTTTCTAAGTTGGACAAGTTTCAGTCAGACCAAGTAAAGGTACCTGGATGAGCACAAACATATTTGGCTCATTTGGGACAACTTTTAATGATCGTAGAAGGAGAACGTTAGGCTCAATCATGTGCTAGCACGATTTCCTTGAACCTAATTAAATCTAATTCAAATCAATTGAACTGGGTTAGTCCAATTGATGATATCTAGATCCAAACCCTAGTTTGTGTGATCCAGTTAGGTTCAGTTCTATATGGTAATGGGATATGTCGCAATCTCTATCATCGACATCATTGAAACACCTTCCAATGGATTAGAACTATTCTAATTCAGACAACTAGAATGATCGATCATCCAAATCATTCTAATTGCTCCCAAAATCCACCAGTGACACCTAGCAGTATATGGTGGCAATCCATCAAAACTGAAAACAAATATCTTGGTGTAGCTACCTGTGTGGTTAAGTTCTTCTATCTAGAGCCCCGATCAAATTAGGGTTAAGGTGAACTCGTCAAACCCTAATTTTTGTCATATGGTTTAATCATTTGATTCAAGTCCGATGTGAAAACTGATGGAAAATCCTGATTTCCCAATCCAGGTTCGTCCAGATCTGATCAGATCAAGAGATATATTTTAAAAAATTTTTTCTTAATCCCAATCAGATCTTGATATGTTTCAGATCTGATTCTTATTATTTTAATAAATAAAATAAAATAAGATAAAATAAATCAAATTTAATTTACCTGATTTGGGTAATCCTATTATCCTGTAGATGATCCTGATTGCAGCGGAAGGTTCTGGATCTAGCCACGCAAGCGCCTGGCCTCTACCGGTATCCACTCAGGTTGGATCTGGAGATCCTCTTCTTCTCTATCACTCCTCCAAAAATCAGATCTGGATCTAATCTGGAGGATCTTCAAAACTCTTTTGAAGATCTGCAGTCGTCCTTTGCAGCAGCGCACCTTCTTTTTTGATCGCCTTTCCTTGATCTGAATCGCACCAACCAAAAATCCAAAACACTCTTTTGGACGTGGAGAGCAAGGGGAGAGAAGCTATGGCATGGAGGAGGAGGGAGAGGCAGCTTGGGCGGGGTTTCTAATTGAATTGCATTAGCATAGAATCTGAGTTTGGCGCAGGGTCTTATTTATAGACTAAGCTTGATCCAACTCCTCTTCCTCCCAACCAATCACAACCCTTTGTGAAATCAAATCTAAATCTGATTGGTGGGAATAGAGACCCCTGGATTCCTCCTTAGAGGGCTCCTAAGACAAGTCAAAGTTGGTTCTTAGAGAACTCTAATTGGAATCCAAAAAGGAGATGGAGTCCTTGTCCAACAGGACTCCTAGCCCTCTACTTGGCTCACGCCACCCTTGGCGTGCGCCCTTCTCCTTGCCAGGTTCTGGCAGGGGAAGGCCCCCACCAGCTCTCCAATAGGTGCATGACATGTGGTCAAAAGTCAAATCAATGGTCAACATGTTGACCAGTCAAAGTAACTTTTGACCAAAGTCAAAGAACAAGAAATGGCAGGTGACCAAAAAGGCAGGTAATGGTCTTACAAATAAGACAACCTATTTCTGACTTGGACAACCTCCAGTCAGACCATATGAAGGCCTTGATTGAGCACAAACTCCTTTGGCTCAGACAGGACAACTTATTATGATAGCAAAAGAAGAACGTTAGGTTCAATCGAGTGCTAGACGATTTCCTTGAACCTAATTGAACTCATTCAGATCAATTGAACTAGATCAGTTCAATTATTATGATCACCAGATTCAACCCTTTTTTGTGTGACCCAGTTAGGTTCATTCTGTATGGTAATGGGATATGTCATGATCTCTATCATAGACATCATCAAACTCCTTTTGATGGATCAGAACTCTTCTGTTCGAACAGCTAGAATGATCGATCATCTAAATCTTCTAATTGCTCCCAAAAATCCCACCATGACACCTAGAGTATATGGTGGCAAACCCATCAGAGCTGAATGCGAACCTCTTGGTGCAGCTACCTGTGTGATTAAGTTCTTTCTATCTTGAGCCCCGATCAGATTAGGTTAAGGTAAACTCGTCAAACCCTAGTTTGTCATATGATATAATCATTCGATTGATCCAATGTGAAAACCTAATAGAAACTCTTTCTATTATTTCACTCTGCCATGGCCATGGGCTTCAGACTTGATTCTCATGATATATCATAGGGCTGCTCCTCTTCCACCGAGGTAGATAGATCCCATCTTGATGCAATCCAGTTCCTACAATGAACATGCTATAGCCAACATACACCAGGTTCCATATGGCTAGAGACCGAGTAATGGTGAGTCAAACTATAACACCCTCAAGGTGAACTGCCGATGCACTCAGTCAAAGAACCAGACACACTACTGCAGCATTGAGTCAGCATTGACGAGAAGGTAGACTTCCTAATGACTACTCGAGTAGGTAGCTGCTCAGTGCCTCGTTCTCTAACGAGTACCTGTACTTTCGCTCTGGTGTCTCCCACCGTAGATCACAGACTCATCTTACTAAAGAGAAGCGATTGTACACCAACCTTCCGGATCAATCACCATCCTCGTGATGATCCTATGGTCGGGAGCATTTTATGAGTTAATAATGATTATTCATGTCTTAAATTTTCAACTCTTGAAAATATGAATTATCATTACCATTAACTCAAGAGATGTATCATAGACACTAAACACATATTTATGATAGAAAATAATTCATTTTATTATTTATAATCATAATTATAATTTTGCTCCTAGAAGTATATTACAAGTGTCAGCCAATTCTGACTTCTAGGGCACATATATCTAACAAACTCCCACTTGACCTAAAGCTAATTGGCTACAAATCTAAGTCCCATCTTCTCAAGGTGGGTTTCGATCTTCTGCTGGCCCAACGGCTTTATGAGTGGGTCTACCATATTATCTACGGGGTCGAATCTCTTGATCTTGACGTAACCCTTCTCGAGGTAATCGTGGATGAGATGGTATCGCCACTCGATGTGCTTAGATTTTTGATGAGACCTTGGCTCCATAGCAAGGGCTATGATGCCATTGTTATCGTAGTATAGAGAAATGGCATCTGATGGCATCACTCCGATCTCTATGGCAAACTTCTTATACCAGAATGCCTCCTTTGCAGCTTCTGACGCAGCGATGTATTCTACTTCCATGGTGGAATCTGCTATCACTATCTGCTTGGAACTCTTTCAACTGACAGCTCCACCATTACACACAAATAGACTCCCAGATGTTGACTTTCGATCGTCTACATCGAACATAAAATCTGAGTCTGTATATCCCTAGACTTGGAGTTCTCCATTACCAAAGACCAACAATCATATCCTTAGTTCTTCTCAAGTACTTAAGGATACATTTCACAGAAGTCCAGTGTTCTTCACCTGGATTCGACTGATATCTGCTCGTGACACTCACAGCATGGGCTATATCAGGTCGTGTACATAGCATGGCATACATGAGGCTCCCTATTGCAGAAGCATAAGGGATCTTGCTCATGCGTTCTATTTCCTCAGGTGTGCTAGGGCACATCTTCTTGGAAAGATGAATACCATGTCTGAAGGGTATTAAAATCCCCTCTTAGAGTTTTCATACTAAACCTCTTTAGTAGCTTTCTTCTATGTACATCTTTCTGTGAAAGTCCTAGCATCCTATTCGGTCTATCCTCTATAGACCTTAATTCCTAGAATAAAGGATGCTTCACCTAGGATCTTTCATGGAGAATTCCTTTGGACAACCATATTTTGACTATGTCAACATGGGAATATCATTCCCAATAAGGAGGATGTCATCCACGTACAATACGAGGAAGACAACAGCGCTCCCACTGATTTTTTGAAAACACATGGTTCCTCTTCATTTTTGATGAAACCAAATAACTTTTTGATCACATCATTGAAATGAGTGTTCCAGCTCCGAGATGCTTGCTTAAGTCCATATATGGACCTTTGCAGCTTGCAAACCTTGTGATCAGTATCACTGGATGTGAAACCTAGCGGCTGTTCCATATAGATATCTTCCTCAAGATATCCATTTAAGGAATGCCATTTTCACGTCCATTTGCCATATTTCATAATCGAAATAGGCTGCAACAGCAAGCAATGTGCGGATGGATTTTAGCATAGCCTACTGGCAAAAAAGGTATCCTGATAGTCAATGCCTTCGCGTTGACTATAACCTTTTGCCACTAGTCTAGCCTTGAATGTCTCCACATTTCCATCTGCACCAATCTTTCTCTTGTAGATACCCATGGATCTACAAGGTCCAGACTTGGTTTGAGTGCATCGAGGACTGCATTGCCTCTAGCCATTTCTCGGAGTCGATATCTGATATCGCCTCGTTGTAGGTTTTGGGATCATCACCATGAGCACCATTACCAAGATCCTCTGAAATAATACTAAGTATGAAACTCTTTCCGATCTACGAGGTGGAGGAGGTAGTGTTCTTATTGGCTCAACCTGATTTGGAGTCACTTGTGAGACTTTCTCATCATCCAATGCCGCTATCTTGAATAAACTATGGCATGTCGACTCACAATCACATTGTGGTCTTCTGGAATGTAGAAATAATATCCTAATGACTCTTTAGGATATCCTATAAATCAAACTCTAAAGGACCTAAAGTCTAACTTGTCCACTTATTGTCTTTTGACATGAGCCGGACAACCCCAAATTTTGAGATGACTTGGACTTGATTTCTTACCATGCCATATCTCATATGGTGTGGTAGGAACAGTTTTAAAAGAAATCCTATTTAGTAAGTATATTGCAGTTAACAAATAGTGTCTCCAAAGAAAATCAGGAAGGTCTGTGAAGCTCATCATGGATCGGACCATATCAAATAGGATTCGGTTCCTCCGTTCTGAAACCCCATTAAGTTGAGATGTTTCAGGTGGAGTCCATTGAGAGACTATGCCATTTTTCTTCAGATAGTCTAAAAATTTTTGACTAAGGTATTCACCTCCTTGATCTCATCGAAGAATCTTAATGGATTTTTTAGTTTGCTTTTCTACTTCATATCTGAATTATTTGAACTTTTCAAAAGCTTCAGACTTGTGTCTCATAAAATATACATACCCATACCTAGATAAATCATCGATAAAGATTATAAAATAGATAAAGTTGCCTCTAGCCGGTACATCAAATGGGCCGCACACATCAGTATGTACTAGGGCAAGAAGATCCGTGGCCCTTTTCCCATGTCCTACAGAAGAGAGCTTAGTCATTTTGCCATGAAGATAAGATTCATAAATTGGATATGACTCAGAAGTCAACGGACTCAATAGCCCAATTTTTTCTAATTTGTTGACCCTATCTTCTGGTATATGATCTAGTCTTTGGTGCCATAGATACCTATCATTTGGACTATCCTTAGGTCATTTCATGGCATTCACATTTTGCTCGATAGTAAAAATAGATACATCAATATGTAACTGGTAAAGACCGTTAATAAGGAAACCACTTGTAATTTTATTTCTTTCTTAAAGAATATTACCATAGTCCTTAAGAAAACTAATTACATAGCCTTCTAGTGCTAGGCATGAAATAGGAATCAAATTCATACTTGCTGCAGGCACATAATAACAATCTTTTAATACTAAGTCTAAACCAGATGGTAGTCGAAGAGGGTATGTTTTCACGACTACAGTAGTAACTCTTGCTCCATTTTTGATGCATAGGATCATCTCACCATCCCTCAACCTTCTGCTATCCTCAAGACCCTGCACGAAAGTGCACAAATGAAAACTAGAACCAGAGTCAAGCACCCAACTGGATTCAGAAGAAACCATAAGGTTAGACTCAATAACGAGCATACCTCTAGAAGGACCTGCCTCCTTCTTATTCTTGAGGGTGGCTAGGTATGTAGGGTAGTTCCGCTTTCAGTGGCCATCAATGTTGCAATGGAAACACTTTCCTTTGTCAGCGGCCTTCTTCTTCAGCTCTGTCTTTTTCTTCTTTCCTCCTTCCATCTTTTATTTTTTCATAGACTTATTCTTCTTTTCAAAAGACTTTCTCTTAGAAGAAGTCCATTCCATAGTAAGCACTGAGCCTTTAGAACCTTTCATAGAAAGCTCAATTGTAATCGGCATGTTCATTAATTCGGCCTAAGAAATTTTGAAGTTTATGCATGTGGTAAGTTCATGATGAATTGCCCATATGCATCAATCAAAGATTGCAGAATTATATCATTCTGCAGATCCAGGTTTAACTTCACTTCGAGCTTCTCAAGCTCTTCCATATTCTTGATCATCATCAGACAATGATCTTGGATTGACTGCCCATCGCATATTTTAGTCTTGAATAGTCATTTATGACTTGATACTTGGCTACGCAACTCTGTTCATCAAACATCTCTTATAGGTGAGCCAACATTTGGTGGACAGTCCTGATATGTTCATGTTGGTGCTGAAGCTCATCAGACATGGAGCCCAACATGTAGTATCTGATCTTGTTATCTTCATCCTTCCATATGTTAAGAGATGCTCTCTGTTCAGTGGATGGACGAGCTGGTAAGATGGAAGGATCCTAGTTCAATACATGAGCTAACTTCTCAGAATCCAAAATAATTTTAATATTTCGAAGCCAATCATTTTAATTGGATCTGGTCAGTCTATGGGTATCAAGGATTCGTGCTAGTGGGTTGGATGCAGATATTTTTCTATAGAGAGTCAAAGTTTTTAGTTAGATATTATAATTAAGACTTGACCAATTTATTTAAAAGTTTTAATTTTAAATAAATTAGCTTCTATAATTTTCTTGGATCCCTATACTTTCTTTGTAGAGATGCAAAAATCTCTATGATTAATGATTTCTAGTGGGTGGTGTAGTCCTGCCAACTGACTCATCACCTCACCTAATAGTTATTGGTGATGGATTAGCCAATGAGTGAACAACTCTTGTTCTATGATTCTCTAATCATGATGCACCCAAACTTGGTCTCTAATTCATGAATCTCACCGTGTCCTCAAAATATTGATCCACTCCTTAGTTAAGTCAGACCCACCATTTGCATAGACTGGGATTTCTAATTGAGTCTCTCACCATATCCGGAATATTGAGCCCAACTCATCCTCCAGCCCATAGCATCCAATGCCTAATAGACATGGTTGCGTCTTTCTGGTGCAACTGAGCCACTGTATCCTAGCCGAGAACAATCAATCCTAGGAAGGGACCCGCACATCTACAATGGTGGAAGACCTCAGACTTAATCTTTTCTTAGGGAAAGAATTTGATTTAGGTCTCATTAAACTAGACTTGACATAGTCATAACAATTATGACTAACCTAGTGGCATGGGTTAGCTCGGATTATTGACCACCTCAGATCAGAACTGTGTCAACAGATATGGCCAGGTAAGTGAGACCGGTGGAAGGAATATGCCATTAACTCGATACAAGAACATGCATTCAGGTCGAGTAGCTTCCAATTAAAAACCAGTCGGTCGTATGTGCCAAACTTACCTTAGACACCAAATTATTGAGTCAGAACCAATTGGGTTAGCCTACAATCCAGACTCTAACCTCTGAGCCTAATTAGGTCTTGCTTGATCGTGACTCGATCTTGACCCAGACTTAATCCTATTAGGCTGGTCAATTTAAGCATTGTTGATCCCATCTAACCAACTCTTGATTCGGTTTGATCAACCGCTTAGACCTAATTGAGCTACCCAAGCCCGAACCCAGTATTATGAATATGTCTTAGATCTAAAATTCTCAATTTTAGACCTAATTAATATTCCATAATCTTAATTCTTAATTAAGTAGGGTTCATAAACAAAATATGCACAATAAATCCTAGGGTTTCAGGATCTAGGGTTTTGCAGAAAGTAAGTTTTGGGATTTCTGATTAAGGACGAATGCACGCAGCACCCCTACACATCATAAGAACACCCCATCGAATGGGAAAGAGAGGGCCTTTAAACCCTTCTTCATTCTTATGATCGGACGGCCAAGAGGAACGCCTTAATCAGGAACATATAAATACTACAAAACTAGTTAGATCTATATCATATATCTCATATATAAAAATTAGATCTAATCATGGCATATTTTGCATACATCTCATGTATCATATCATGCATATTTTTCAGATCTAAATTATCTCATAATAATCTAAAAAATTAGATTTAAATTGATCTAATCAAAATAAATTCTAATCTAGATAATTATGTAGAACTATTCTACAACTAGTCTAGACATGCATCAATCATATCTCATATGATATTTAAAATTAAATAATTTTTATTTACTATTTTTTAGATGTTATTATAACACTTATAATATCAAAAAATAGTAAATAAATTGATCTAAAATATAATTTAATCAGATTAAATTAAATGATCATGTAAGACTATTCTATAGAACTATTCTATTTTACAACTAGTCATGCATCTTATAATACTTTGATCTAAATTATTTAATTTTAATTTTTTTTTTATTTCAGATCTAATCACATCTCATGTAATATCTAAAATCATCTAATTATTAAATCAAAATTAAATTAAAATTATATCTAAATTATTATAGGAACCTGGCTCTGATATCAGTTGAAGGAAAAATCTAGATTTTTTGGATCAGATTCATTCAGATCTGATTGGATCAAGAGAGATATTTCAAAAAATTTTCTTTTGAATCTAAATCAAATCTAAGATATTTTAGATCTAATTTTATAGATCTAATAAAATAAAATAAAAGTAAATTAAATCTAATTTAATTTTGTACCTTTTGTTGGATTATCAGATCCTATTGACTAAAATCTCAAATCTAAATTCAGATCAGAAACAATTTGGAACTTCCTAGAATATCTTTGGCAGCTTGAAGGGAAATCCTGATTTCCCGGTCCAGGTTCGTTCAGATCTGATTCAGATCAAGAGATATATTTCAAAAATTTTTCTCTTGATTCCAATCAGATCTTGATATGTTTCAGATCTGATTCTTATTATTTTAATAAATAAAATAAAATAAGATAAATTAAATCAAATTTAATTTACCTGATTTGGGTAATCCTATTACCCTGTAGATGATCCTGATTGCAGCGGAAGGTTCTGGATCTTAGCCACGCAAGCGCCTGGCCTCTACCGGTATCCACTCGGGTTGGATCTGGAGATCCTCTTCTTCTCTATCACACCTCCAAAAATCAGATCTGGATCTGATCTGGAGGATCTTCAAAACTCTTTTGAAGATCTGCAGTCGTCCTTTTGCAGCAGCGCAGCCTTCTTGCTTTTGATCGCCTTTCCTTGATCTGAATCGCACCAACCAAGGTCCAAAACTCCTTTTGGACGTGGAGAGCAAGGGGAGAAGAGAGTATGGCATGGAGAAGGAGGGGAGAGGCAGCCTTGGGGCATGGGGAAATCTCAATTGAATTGCATTTCTCTTAGAATTAGGAGTTGGGCGCAGGGTCTTATTTATAGACCTAAGCTTGTGATCCAACTCCTCTTCCTCTCAACCAATCACAACCCTTTGTGAAATCAGATCTAAATCTGATTGGTTGGGAATAGAGACCCCTGGATTCCTCCTTAGAGGGCGCCTAAGACCAGTCAAAGTTGGATTCTTAGTAGAACTCTAATTGGAATCCAAAAGGGAGATGGAGTCCTTGTCCAACAAGGACTCCTAGGCGCCTCCTACTTGGGCTCACGCCACCCTTGGCGTGCGCCCTTCTCCTTGCCAGGTTCTGGCAGGGGGACAGGCCCCCACCAGCTCTCCAATAGGTGCATGACATGTGGTCAAAAGTCAAAGGTGTCAATGGTCAACGTTTGACCAGTCAAAGGTAGACTTTTGACCAAAGTCAAAGAACAAGAAATGGCAGGTGACCAAAAATGGCAGGTAATGTCTTACAAATAAGACAACCTTTTCTGACTTGGACAACCTCCAGTCAGACCATATGAAGGCCTCTGATTGAGCACAAACTCCTTTGGCTCAGTCAGGACAACTTATTTATGATAGTAAAAGAAGAACGTTAGGTTCAATCGAGTGCTAGCACGATTTCCTTGAACCTAATTGAATCTCATTCAGATCAATTGAACTAGATCAGTTCAATTGATGATCACCAGATTCAAACCCTTGTTTGTGTGACCCAGTTAGGTTCAGTTCTGTATGGTAATGGGATATGTCATGATCTCTATCATCGACATCATCGAAACTCCTTTCGATGGATCAGAACTCTTCTGATTCGAACAGCTAGAATGATCGATCATCTAAATCATTCTAATTGCTCCCAAAATCCACCAGTGACACCTAGCAGTATATGGTGGCAACCCATCAGAGCTGAATGCGAACCTCTTGGTGCAGCTACCTGTGTGATTAAGTTCTTCTATCTTGAGCCCCGATCAGATTAGGGTTAAGGTGAACTCGTCAAACCCTAGTCTCTGTCATATGATGTAATCATTCGATTCGAGTCCAATGTGAAAATCTAAATAGAAACTCTTTCTATTATTTCACTCTGCCATGGCCATGGGCTTCTGGACTTGATTCTCATGATCATCATAGGGCTGCTCCTCTACCACCGAGGTAGATAGATTCCATCTTGATGCAATCCAGTTCCTACAATGAACATGCTATAGCCAACATACACCTCAGGGTTCCATATCGCTAGGAGACCGAGTAATGGTGTAGTCAAACTATAACACCCTCAAGGTGAACTGCCGATGCATCTCAGGTCAAAGAACCAGACACACTACTGCAGCATCGAGTCAGTCATTGACGAGAAGGTAGACTTCCTAATGACTACTCGAGGTGGTCACGCTCAGTGCCCTCGTTCTCTAACGAGTACCTGTACTCTCGCTCCGGTGTCTCCACACCGTAGACTCAAGACTCATCTACTAAAGAGAAGCGATCGTACACCAACCTTCCGGATCAATCACCATCCTCGTGATGATCCTATGGTCGGGAGCTGTTTATGAGTTAATAATGATTATTCATGTCTTAAATTTTCAACTCTTGAAAATATGAATTATCATTACCATTAACTCAAAGAATGTATCACAGACACTAAATACACAGGTGTGATAAAAAATAATCCATTTTATTAATTATAGTCAAAATTATAATTTTGCCCCTAGTAGTGTATTACAAGTGTCAGCCAATTCTGGCTTCTAGGGCACATATATCTAACACTGCCTTCTTTCTTTCTCATCACCTTTCTCTTACCTGGATTGCACCAATCTAGAGTCCAAATCTCCTTGGGCATGGAGAAGAGAGAGGGGACCTGAAGATGGCATGGAGGAGGGAGAGGGGTAGCCTTGTGGCAAGGGCTATTGGAGATCATCACTAAAGCTTGGTGTAGATAGGGTTTTTATAGACCCTGCTGCGCCATGCAGTGCCACATCATCTCGGCCAATCACATCGCTTCGTGCAATCAGATCTAAATCTGATTGGTGGGATGACATCACCTGATCCAATCAGATGAGAGCCCCTCTTAATCATCCTTAGATGGTACCTAAGACTGGTCAAAGTCTATTCCTTGGTGCCACCTAAGTAGATACCCCGAAGTAACTGGAGTCCCATCTATATGGGACTTCAGGTGCCTCTATCCTTGGGCACACACCTCCATAGGCATGCACCCTTGGTCCACCTACTTTTTAGTAGCTTGACTGGTCCAGAATAAATCTTCTATGGGTGCATGACATATCGGCAGATGTCTAAGTATCAAAGATCAATGTTTGACCAAAATCAAAAGACAAGAATTAACAGATGATGGAAAATGGCAGATGTTGTCTCAAATTTATCTCATCAATTAAGACAACCCTTTTCTGACTTGGATAAGTTCTAGTCAGACCAAGTAAAGGTACTTGGGTGAGCACAAACACATTTGACTCATTCGAGATAACTTTTAATGATTGTAGAAGGAGAACATTAGGCTCAATCATATGCTAGCATGATTTTCTTGAACCTAATTTAATCTAATTCAAATCAGTTCAACTAGGTTAGTCCAATTGATAATATCTAGATCCAAACCCTTATTTGTGTGATCCAATTAGGTTCAATTCTGTATGGTAATAAAATATATCGCGATCTCTATCATCGACATCATCGAAATACCTTCTGATGGATTAGAACTTTTTTGATTCAGACAACTAGAATGATCGATCATCCAAATCATTCTAATTGCTCCCAAAATCCACCAATGACACCTAGCAGTATATGGTGGTAACCCATCAAAATTGAAAATGAATCTCTCGATGCAGCTACCTGTGTGATTAAGTTCTTTTGTCTTGAGCCCCGATTAGATTAGGGTTAAGGTGAACTCGTCAAACCCTAATTTCTATCATATGATTTAATTATTTGATTCAAGTCTAATGTGAAAACCTTAATAAAAATTCTTTCTATTATTTCACTCTCTGCCATGGCCATGGGCTTATGGACTTGATTCTCATGATCATCATAGGGCTGCTCCTTATCTATTGAGGTAGATAGATTCCCTCTTGGTGCAATCCAATTCCTACAATGAACATGCTATAACCAACATACACCTCAGGATTTTGAATGGCTAGGAGATTGAGTCATGGTGTAGTCAAACTATAACACCCTCATGGTGAATTGTTGATGCACCTTGGATCAAAGAATCAGACACACCACTGTAGCTTCGAGCCAGTCATCGACGAGAAGGTAGACTTCTTTATGACTGCTCGAGGTGGTCACGCTCAGTGCCCTCATTCTCCAATGAGTACCTGTACTCTTGCTCTGGTGTCTCTATGCCGTAGACTTAAGACTCATCTACTATAAAGAAGCAATTATACACCAATCTTCCAGATCAATCACCATCCTTATGATGATCCTATGGTCGAAAGCATTTTATGAGTTAATAATAAAAATTCATATCTTAAATTTTTAACTCTTGAAAATATGAATTATCATTATCATTAACTCAAGGGATGTATCACAGATACTAAATATATATTTGTGATAGAAAATAATTTATTTTATTATTTATAGTCAAAATTATAATTTTGCCCCTAGAAGTGTATTACAAGTGTCAGCCAATTCTATTTTCTAGGACACACATATCTAACAATCACATCTCATGTGACATATGAAATCACATAATTATTAAATCAAAAATAAATTTAAATCAGATCTAAATAATTTATGGAAACCTTGCTCTGATACCAGTTGAAGGGAGAAACCTATTTTCCGGATCAGATTCGTTCAGATCTGATTTGATCAAGAGGAATATTTCAAAAAAATTTTTCTTAGATCAAAATCAAATCTGATACTTTTTAGATTTGATTTGATAGATATAATAAAATAAAATAAAAATAAATTAATTCAAATTTAATTTATACTTGGTTCTTGGGTAATCTAATTTTCTTGTGATGATCCTGCTGATTGCCTGAGGTTCTGGATGCAGCCACGCAATCATCTGGCCTCTACCGGTATCTACTCAAGCAGGATCTAGATATCTCCTCCTTCTCGATTTATTCTCTAAAGATCAGATCTAGATCTGATCTTAAAGGTCTTCAAAACAACTTTTGAAGATTCGATGTCATCTTTTGCAGCAGTGTTGCCTTCTTCCTTTCTTGTCGCCTTTCTCTTGCCTAGATCGCCCCAAACTGGAGCCTAAAATCTCTTGGGCATGGAGAACAGAGAGAGGATCTGAGATAGGCATGGAGGAGAGAGGGAGAGAGCAATTTGGCATGGCCTAAGGAAGAACTTCTCAAAAGCTAGGCGTAGATAGGATTTTTATAGACCCTGCTGTGCCATGCAGTGCCACATCATCCCAGCCAATCATGTCTCTTCATGCAATCAGATCTAAATCTGATTGATGGAATGACATCACCTAATCCAATCAGATGAGAGTCCCTCTCTAACACCCTTAGGTGGCACCAAGACTGATCAAAGCAAAGTCCCTTGGCGCCACCTAGTTTAATTCCAAGAAGCAACCTGGAGTCTCATCTATATGGGACTCCAGGCATCCCTATCCCTGGGCACATGCCTTCCTAGGCATGCACCCCCTCCTTTCCTCTTTCTAGAAAGGGGACAAGGCCCTATCTGCTCTCCTATGGGTGCATGACACATGGGCAGATGTTTAAGTGTCAAAGGTCAACGTTTGACCAAAGTCAAAAGATAAGAATTAGCAGATGACGAAAAATGATAGGTATTATCTCAAATTTATCTCATAAATTAAGACAACTCTTTTCTAATCTGGACAAGCTCCAGTCAGACCAAGTAAAAGTACTTGAGTGAGCACAAACATATTTGGCTCGGTCAAGATAACTTTTAATGATTGTAGAAGGAGAACATTAGGCTCAATCGTATGCTAGCATGATTTTCTTGAACCTAATTGAATCTAATTCAAATCAATTGAACTGGGTTAGTCCAATTGATGATATCCAAATCCAAACCTTTATTTGTGTGATCCAGTTAGGTTCAGTTCTATATGATAATGGGATATGTCATGATCTCTATCATCGACATCATCAAAATACCTTCCGATGGATCTGAAATATTCTGATTCAAATAACTAGAATGATCGATCATCCAAATCATTCTAATTGCTCCCAAAATCCACCAGTGACACCTAGCAGTATATGGTGGCACCCCTTCAGAACTAGAAAATGAACCTCTTGGTGTAGTTACATGTATAATTAAATTCTTCTATCTTGAGCCCTGATCAGATTAGGGTTAAGGTGAACTCTCAAACCCTAATTTCTGTCATATGATTTAATCATTCGATTCAAGTCCGATGTGAAAATCTTAATAGAAACTCTTTCTATTATTTCACTCTACCATGGCCATGGGCATATGGACTTGATTCTCATAATCATCATAGGGCTATTTCTCATCTATCGAGGTAGATAGATTCCCTCTTGGTGCAATCTAATTCCTACAATGAACATGCTATAGCCAACATACACCTCAGGATTCCGAATGGCTAGAAGATCGAGTCATGGTGTAGTGAAACTATAACATCCTCAAGGTGAACTACCGATGTACCTTAGGTCAAAGAACTAGACACACCACTACAGCTTCGAGTCAGTCATCGACGAGAAGGTAGACTTCCTTATGACTACTCGAGGTGGTCATGCTCAGTGCCCTTGTTCTCTAACGAGTATCTGTACTCTCGCTCTGGTACTCTACACTGTAGACTCAAGACTCATCTATTATAAAGAAGTGGTTGTAAACCAACCTTCCGGATCAATCACCATCCTCATGATGATCCTATGATCAGGAATATTTTATGAGTTAATAATGAAAATTCATGTCTTAAATTTTCAACTCTTGAAAATAGAAATTATCATTACCATTAACTCAAGGGATGTATCACATACACTAAATATATATTATGATAGAAAATAATCTATTTTATTATTTATAGTCAAAATTATAATTTTGCCCTTAGAAGTGTACAACAAGTGTCAGCCAATTTTGGCTTCTAGGGCACATATATCTAACACCAACCTAATCCAAATTGATTAGGCCAAATTAGACCAAATTAAACCCAACTAATCTAGGCTAAATTAAGCTTGTTTAAATTCTAATCAAATTAAGAATTAATTAAATCCAATCCCTGATCAAATTAGGGATCAAACTTTCTTGGTGATTAGGTCATCACATAACCTAATCGGGTTAAACCCAACTAAATTGAATTCAATTGGACTTGATCCAAAAATAATTATTCAATTAAATTGAGTTAATTAGTGATCAAATCATTAACTAAATCTCTCATAAATATAGAGTCCAAATCTAGTGGGTATTCGAATAACAGAGTCTCGTCAAAATGAAACTCTTGATCGAAACATCCCAAATCGGTGGGACTCTTGATCTCGATGTCCGAAATGAGTGAAACTTATGATCACAGAGTCTAGATTTTAAATCATAGAGTTTCAGATAAGTAGGACTTAAATTTCTAGAGTAGTAGGACTATTGATCAAAGAGTCCTAGTCTAGTGGGACTCTTGACCATAGAATCCCAGTCTATTAGGACTCCTGATCGTAGAGTCCCAGATAATCAGGACTTAGAGTCCTAATGTAGTATGACTCTCAATCAAAAAGTACCAATCTAGTGAGACTCTTGACCAAAGAGTTTCAATCCACTAGGACTCTTGATCATAGAGTCTCAGACAATTAGAACTCAGAGTTCTAATGTAGTAAGACTCTCAGTCGAAGAGTCCTAGTCTAGTGAAACTCTTGATCATAGAGTCTCAATCCAGTGGGACTCTTCACCAACTATCAGATTAGGTAGGAACTTTGAGTGTGTGTGACCCTACAGGTTCAAACCTAAGTCGGTAGCACAAGAACAACTTCCTATATTAATTGAAGTGACTATCTAGCAACGATATCTGACGTCCAAATAGGTCAAATAGTCACAATCACAACATTCAAAATCTACGTGAATATGGTTACCACATAATTCATCCCTTTGACCTCTATATATAAGATGACTCAGAGTTAAGCTATCAACCCTGACAAGTACATCCAAATCATGTTTCAAAGCAATTAATCCTATGACCTCTCACTAGGACTATCCTGACCAAGGATTTGCTAAATTGAAACATAATTAAACACAGCTTCTGAAATCAGGAGTGGTCAATCCTATCTTGATATACACACAGACTCCTCAAATACTTGATTGTGCTTAAAAATTTTTTATCACTAAATTAGAAATTCAGGTAGTATGGCACTAAAGCATAGTGAGTTGTTTGAAAGTCACCATGGTGATCTCAAGTCAGAGGGATATTTATGCCTGTTGATCCTATGATTGATTTTGATGATCATAACATATTGAGTAAAAATTTTACTAATCATGTATTTCAAGAACGAATATAGGGTTTCTCAAATGCTCACATTGAAGAAAATATTTTTGGAAAAAAATCTCTTAAGATCTTAAGCCAAAGTACTTAAAAAAAAAGTTTTCATAAATTTAGATGGCTCATTATAAAAAAAATAAAAGAGAAAGAAATAAATATCATTTGGAAGATTTAGGATCAAAAAATTTAAGTTTGGAAGGTCAAGCAATGAAGAAAAATGAAGTTGAAAAGTTTAGAACTGACCCACCCAAGAATAGAGCTAGCTCTAGCATGAAATAGAATTGATACTTTGATTTGGCACGCAGTTGAGCCAGCTCTAATTGGATTCAAGCCAGCTCTCTCAGGATGGCAAGAAAGATATTTTTCTATTCTGGTGATTAAGCCAGCTTGATTTTTAATTACTCTTTAGTTTTATTACAAATAGATGCTAAGATTTAGATAGTAGATTTTAGTACCCAAAATTTATTTGCATGCTATTTAAATTTTTATTATTTTTTTATGCATATTTAATTTTTGATTTTTGACTTAAATTTTATTTATAAAATCTTTTTCTTTTCTTTTATAAAATTAAAGATTTTAAAACCAAAGCACTACCTTCTTTATGATTTGACCTGACTTACTACTTTTTTTATATTTTTAATTATTTTAAAAAGTTAGAATTAAACTGATAAACACGATGTCTTAATGATAACATTATGGTCTATCAAGTTTTTGATATCATAAATTTATCGATAAAAGTATTAATTTATAAATTAATTTAGTTTATTTTTAAAAATTAAAATTTTTATTTATTTTTTAGAAAAAATATTTATAAATAAAAAGAGATTATTTTTTTGGTTTAAATGAAGTAAATTTGGTGCAAATCTGATATAAATTGACTCTGATATGAAGATTTAAAGAAAAAAAGAAAATAAAAGAAAATAAAATAAAATTAAAAAAGAAAACTGGCTCAATAGTTCACCCAAAATCACAGCCAAATGCCCATAAAACTCAGCCCAATCATAGATCATCCGCCCAAACCAGGTGACATCAGCGTTGTAGGAAAAATCACTTTTTCTTGCCGTAGGATCGATTTTATTGGATTAGATCTGAGGTAGAATTTTAAAATTTTTCTATGATGATTCGATTAGATTTGAAGTGTTGTCAGATTTGCTTAGATGATCTAAATTTAAATTCTAAAATTAAAATAAAATTATAACAATAATTGTTACCTGATTTGGGTAAACGCTTTATCCTATCGATGATTTGACTTGACTTCGAGGTTCTGGATCTAGCCATGCACGTGCCCGACGTCTATCGAAGTCCACTCGGGCCAGATCTAGATGCTATCTTCTACTGGATCTAATCTCCAAAGATCAGATCTAATGTCTTCCTGTAGAACCTTCAAATCAAACTTCTAAGGCTGTGCATTCATCTTATGAATACTATCGTCTCTTGGTGATTCTTGCACCTGCAAAACTTGTATCCTACTTTTGCTATTTCGCCCAACAACTTGAGCATGGAGAAGAGGGAGAGAAGCAAATGAGGGAGGCATGGAGATGGCGGGAAAGGCAGGGTTTCGCCGTATTGAATTGCAATGCACAATAGCTTACATAGGGTCCAATTAATAGACCTACCCAAGAGTCCCTTCATATATGACTTTGACTAGGTCAATGATAACATGCAGAAGGACTCTCCATCAGATCTCCATGCCCACACCAGAGTATCTCAAATTTTTTTCACAAAATCATAGAGAAAGCGGCATGGAGATGGGAGGATGAAGATGAATTGGTGCAAGCAACTTATCTCCAAGGAATTTGAATCAAATTCAAATCATTAAACCCAGTCAAACATATTTGAATAGGGCCCTCTCCATGCTATCTTTTCCATTATGGGGTGCATGCCTAGGGAGACGTGTGCCCTCTTCCTTCCTCATGGATCCATCTATGGCACGCACCCCTAGAAAATCTCCATGGGGTGCACGACCCCTCTCCCTTCTTTCCTGCATTCAAGTCAAACTCTGACCCTTGTCCTTTTCCATCCAGTGGAATTAGGACAAGCCCTAATCAGCTCCCATCTAATGAAATTAGGACAACTCCTAATCAGGTTAGGATAAGCTTTGATCAAGCTACGACTAGGTCTAGTCAGATCAAGATAAATCCATGTAGAGTTTTCGAGAAAGCCTTGTCTAAATTTCATCTCATGATTTTAGGATAAGCTCTAATCTCATCAGGACAAGGCTTGTTTTGACCAGGACAAGCTTATTCTCATCTGGACAAGGTCCAGCTAGACTAGGGCAAATCCATACAAGGCTCCTAGGATTAGTCAAATCCAATTTGGCTCAATCAAGATAAACCAAAAAGGCTACAGAAGAAGAATATTAGGCTTAATCATGTGCTAGTATGATTTTCTTAAACCTAATTGGATCTAATCGAAATCAATCAAACTGGGTTAGCTCAACTGATGACATTTAGACCTAAATTCTTATTTGTGTGATCTAGTTAGGTTCAGTTCTATATGGTAATGAGATATGTCACGATCTTTATCATTGACATTATTGAAACACCTTTCGATGGACCAAAATTCTTTCAATTCACCCAATTAGAATTGTTGATCATCAAGACAATTTTAATTATTCTCAAAATTCATTAATGACATCTAGCAGTATATGGTAGCAAACTATCAGAATTGAATATGAATCTCTCGATGCAGCTACTTGTGTGATTGGATTCTTCTATCATGAGCCTCGATAGGATTAGGGTTAAGATGAACTCGTCAAACCCAACACCCCATCATATGATTGAATTATTCGATTTGAGTTCGATGTGAAATTCTAATAAAAAATTCTTTTTCTATTGTATCACACTACCATGGCCATGAGCTTAAGGACTCGATTTCATGGTCATTATAGGACTACTCCTCCTCTATTAAGATTGATAGATCCTATCTTGGTGCGATCTAATTCCTTCAATGAATATGCTATAGCCAACATACACCTTAGAATTTTGAATGGCTGGAAGATCAAGTTATGGTATAATCAAACTATAACACACTCTAGGTGAACTATTGATGCACCTCAGATCAAAGAAGTTGATGTAATTACAGTATCGAGCTAGTCATCAATGAGAAGGTAGACTTTCTTATAATTGCTTGAGATGGTCGCGCTCAATATCCTCATTCTCCATTAGTACCTATACTCTCGCTCTAATATCTTCACACCATAGACTCAAGACTCATCTATCCTAAGAAAGCAATCGCACATCAATCTTCCGAATCAATCACCATTTTTATGATGATCCTACGATCGGGAGCAATTTATGAGTTAATTATGAAAATATATATTTAAAATTTTCAATACTTAAAAATATGCATTATCATACCTATTAACTCAAAGGATGTATCACGGACACTTTATACATGATGTGATAGAAGAAAAATAATCTTTCATTAATTTTAAGTCAAAAAAGTGTATTACAAGTGTTAGCCAATCTGGCTTCTAGGGTATTCATCTAACAAACTTTCACTTGATCTAAAGCCAATTGGCTACAAATCTAAATCCCATCTTCTTAAGATGGGCTTGGATCTTCTGTTGGCTTATCAGCTTCATCAGTGGGTCAGCCGCATTATCTGCGGTGTCAGCTCTTTTAACCTCAACATATCCCTTCTCGAGATAATTATGGATGAGATGATACCGCCACTCGATATGCAAGAACTTTTGGTAAGATCTTGGCCCCTTAGCTAGGGCTATGGCATCATTATTTTTGTAGTATAGAGAAACGACATTCGATGGCATCACTCTAAGCTCTATGGCAAACTACTGGAACCCAAATACCTCCTTCGTAGCTTCTGATGCAGTGATATATTCTACTTCTATGGTAGAGTCTGCTATCACGATCTGCTTGAAACTTTTCTAGCTAATAGTACTATCATTGCACACAGACAGACTAGCAAATGTCGATTTTTGATCATCTATATCAGACATAAAGTTTAAGTCTATATACCCCTAGACCTAGAGTTCTGCATTACCAAAGATCAAAAATATATCCTTAGTTCTTCTCAAGTACTTAAGGATATACTTCATAGAAATCCAATGCTCTTCATCTAGATTCAATTGATACCTGCTCATGACACTCACAGCATGTACGATATCAGGTCGAGTACACAACATGGCATATATGAGGCTCTCTATTATCAAAGCATAAGGGATCTTGCTTATGCGTTCAATCTCCTTAGGTATGTTGGGACATATCTTCTTAAAGAGATGAATGCCATGTTTGAAGGATACTAGTTAGGACATTTGTTCATGGAGAGATGAATGCCATGTTTGAAGGATACTAGTCTCCTCTTGGAGTTTTTCATGCTACACCTCTTCAGCACCTCCTCTATATACATCTTTTGCGATAGACCCAGCATCCTATTCGGTCTATCTCTATAGACCTTAATTCTCAATGTAAAGGATGCCACTCCTAGGTCTTTCATAGAGAACTATTTCGACAATCATATTTTGACTAGTGTTAACATGGGAATATCATTTCTAATTAGAAGGATGTCATCCACGTACAATATGAGGAAGATAACAACACTTCCACTGATCTTTTTGAAAATATAGGGCTCCTCCTCATTTTTGATGAAATCAATTGATTTGATTATATTATTAAAATGAGCATTGTAGCCCTGAGATGTTTGCTTAAGTTCATATATGGACCATTGCAGCTTGCAGACCTTGTAATCACTGTCATTGGATGTGAAACCAAGGGATTGTTCTATATAGATATCTTCCTCAAGATATCTATTTAAGAATACCATTTTCTTGTCCATCTACCATATTTCATAATCAAAATATACTATGATTGCAAGCAATGTGCAGATGGATTTAAGTATGGCTACTGACGAAAAGGTATCCTGATAGTCAATGCCTTCATGTTGACTATATCCTTTCGCTACTAGCCTAGCCTTGAATGTCTCTACAATCCCATCAGCACCTATCATTCTCTTGAAGATCCATTTATATCCAATAGGTATAACACCTTCAGGTGGATCTACCAGGTTTAGACTTGGTTCGAGCGCATTGAGTCAATCTTTGACTTCATTGCCTCTAACCATTTTTCGGAGTCGATATTTGATATCATCTCATCATAGGTTTTGAGATCATCACCATGAACTCCATTTCTTATGAGGAACATTTTCTTTACATCCTCTGAAATGGTACCTAAGTATCTTTTAGGAGTATAGAAAATTCTATTTGATTTACAAGGTGGAGAAGGTTGTGTTTGGATCAGCTTAGACTGACTGGGTTCTACAAGTTTCTTAGCTTGTTATTCTTTAGAGACTTTCTTCTCCAGCCTAATCAGTCTTTCGATGCCACCATCTTGAACAAACTATTTTTTAAGAAAAATGGCATGTTGACTCACAATCATATTATGATTTTCTGGAAGATAGAAGTAATATCCTAACGACTCTTTAGGATATCCAACAAATTGAGCTCTAAAGGCCTTAGACTCTAATTTGTCCATCTGCTATCTCTTGACATGAGCCGAACAATCCTAAATTCTGAGATGACTCAGACTTGATTTCTTATCATGCCATATCTCATATGGTATGGTAGGAATGGTTTAGATGAAATCCTATTTAGTAGGTATATAGCTGTCATTAAACTGTCCTCAAAGAAACTTAAGAAGGTCTATGAAGCTCATTATGGATAGGACCATATCTAATAGAGTCTGATTTCTCTGTTCTAAAATTCTGTTGAGTTAAGGCATTCAAGACAGAGTCCATTATGAGACTATGCCATTTTTCTTAAGATAGTCTAGAAATTTCTGACTAAGGTATTCATCTTTTCGATCTGATTGAAGAACCTTAATGGACTTTTTAGTTTACTTTTCTACTTCATGTTTGAATTTTTTAAACTTTTTAAAGGCTTTAGACTTGTGTCACATCAAGTATACATACCCATACCAAGATAGATCATCAATAAAGATAATGAAATAGATATTATTATCTTTGACAAGCACATCAAATGGGCCGTACACATCCGTATGTACCAAGGCAAGTAGGTCCATGGCTCTTTTTCCATCTCCTACAAAGGATCGCTTGGTCATTTTGTCTTGAAGGCATGATTCATAAATTAGATATGACTTGAAAGTCAATGGACCAATTAGTCTACATTTTTCTAGTTTGTTAATCCTGTCTTTTGCTATATGACCTAGCCTAAGGTGCCGTAGATATCTTTCATTTAGACTATTTCTAGGTTGCTTAGATCCTATGGCATTCATGTTTTGCTCGACATTAAACATAGAAACATCAATATGTAACTGATAGAGATCGTTAATTAAAAAATTACTTATAATTTTATTTCTTTCAAAAAGAATAGTATAGTGGTCCTTAAAGAAGTTAATTACATATCCTTCTTATGCTAAATAAGAAACAAAAATCAAATTCTTACTTGCTGTAGGCAAAAAATTAAAGAAAATCAATCTAGGATTCTAGGGTTAGTTTTTAAAACTTTTTCAAAATCATAGTGGAAAAGATAAATTAATCACATCAATTCATGAATAAGATAATATAAAACCCTAGATCTAGGATCCTGTTACATGATCAAAGCATGATATTAAATCAAAAATTAAATTCAAGAGAAGTAAGCATGTTGATTATATCAACATCAAATATATTCTAGACCAAATCTAGAAAAAATAAAAAGATCAAATCACCCTTACCTTTACAACTCGTGTTCCTTAACTCGCTGATCCGGGCTTGAGATTGTTGCTCCAAACTGCACACATGTTCGGCCTCTATAGATTGTCTACATGAGCCCTCGATCATAGATCAGAAGTTCAATACCAAAAATCAGCACATATGCTAGTACTGTGCTGATCCTTCTTCGATGGTCGATCTGGATCTTACTTCCTTCAAGCTTGAACTCTCCAACTTTTAGAAGTCAAGGAAGATGATTCATGATGCTGAGACACCTCTCAAATACTCAAAAAGATGGAGGAATAGGAGTGGAAGAAAAACCTTAGAAGAAGACCCTTTTCTTCTTCTTCTCTCACCAAAGTACCTTGATTGGTGCCTTTACAATTCCCATGCCTTAGCTTTTCTCTCCTAGGTTTTCTCATGCCCCAATAGCCCTCTCAAGTCTCTAGAAATCACAAAAAAATCAGGCTAAAAAATCTTTTATAGATGGAGATTGTTGGGGGTAAACCCGCTCCTGCCAAAGTTCAACCTGGTGTCTAGCCCTGGGGTAACCCTGGACGGGAGTATTCGATCATGACAGAACTTCTCCCAGTATAAATTATTACTCTGATTAACTCCAAGATCATGACAGAACTTCTCCACCTCCTAGGTGATCTAGTCCAACCTAGAAGCTAGTCGAACTCCTTTTCAATCAGATCTTCTTCAAACCAAATCTCATCATTGCTGATTAGATCTCACAGACCATTAGAGTTTTTCCTCAAACAAACTTCTATGTCTCACTAGAGATGGCAGATCTAGGCACTCTTATATCTAGAATCTTGAGTATGCAAGCCAAAGTTAATAAAAGGACTTCATCATCAAATTAAGTCCAAACTTCTCTCCAAAAGAATCTAGCTGCTATCCTAAATCGGTGAATCCACCATCCTTATCAGCCTCCAATCCAAAATAGTTATTCAGTTATAGACGACCTTGAAGGTAGCCGAAGCTCAGAGAAGCAGCTGAGACTCATTAGAATGTTCTAATTATGACTGCCTATCCTAGCTACTAGCTGACTACATCCGATCGAACTCCTTCTAGTGGCCAATTGGACTCCGTCTGGAGGAACTCCTTTGAACCTTCCAGTCGTCAGGCAAGCTCCTTCTAGTAGAACTTCTTCTAGTCGCTAGGCAAGGTCCTTCCAGTCGAACTCCTTACAGTCACCAAAGAAACTTTGGCATGTACATAAGTTCAACTCCTAAAACAGCAAATATCAATCAACATGTACATGACCTCGGAGAAGTCCGAACTTCTCCTGAACTACCATGATGTAAAGTTCTTCATTGATTATAGCTGTTCCATCCAAACTTCATATTGAAAATAGTGTTTCAAAGCCAATCATTAGTCTATTGATGATTGAGCTAATTTATATAATTATATATGAATTATTAATTGAATAAAATTATTTTGGCTTTTTATCATAAATCTTTCATCTTCTAATGAACTCCTATCTATTATGATCAAGTCCTTAGGACTATTTAGAATCAACAAAGAAGAGCTTACAATTTAGTCCTTAAATATGTTCACGACCAAATGATACGTTGTTATCAAGGACGGTAATATTTATCAAGTATAGATTGGTGTGTGTCATATAAGCTGGTTGTCCTCTTAACTAAGGAGTGTAGAGACATTGGTATGGCATGTAGGTAAGATGTAGGGGTACATCTATACTGAACATGACCAACTCTAGAGCTTTTCTACTATCAAAAATTACTCTGATGGAATATGGGTATAAATATCCCTCTGACTTGAGACCACCATGGTGACTTTTAAGCAACTCACTGTACTTTAGTGTCAAATTATCTAAATTTCTAATTCAGTAATGAAAGATTTTTGGGTACAATCAAGTACTTTAAAAGTCGGTGCATGAGTCAAGATGAGATTGACAACTCCTGGATGCAGGAGCTGTGTTCAATAGTATTTCAATTTAGTAAAGCCTTGGCTAAGGTAGTCCTTGTGAGGGGTCACAGGACTAATTACTTTGAGACACGATTTGGATGTATCTTCCAGGGTTGACAGTTAAATCCTGAGTCATCCTATGCATAGAGGTCAAAGGGATGAATTATGCAGTAACCATATTTATGTAGGTTCTGAATATTGTGATTGCACTATTCAATTTATCTGAACATCGGGTACCATTGCTAGGTAGTCACTTCGATTAATATAGAAAACTGATTCCTATGCTACCGACTTAGGTTCAAATCTATGCGGTCACACACACTAGAGGCTCCAACTTGATCTAATGGCTGATCAAGAAAAGATTGATTAGTGATTTGATCACTAATTAGCTTAATTTGATTGAGTGATTATTTTTGGATCAAGACCAATTGAATTGGATTCATTTGGATTCGATCCGATTAGGTTATAAAATGATCTAATCATCTAGGAGGTTTAATCTTTGATTTGATCAAAAGTTTGGCTTAATTAATTTCTAATTTGATTAGAATTTAACTAAACCTAATTAAGCCTAAATAATTTGGATTTAATGTAGTCTAATTGGACCTAACCAATTTGGATTGGATTGGTTCAATTGGATGTCAAATAAAAGATAAGTTTGACTAGTCTTTCCATGTGCCACATCACCAATATTTGTGCCATCTTTTCTCGATGAGAAAGAGGTTTCTCATGATAATTTCAATGCAAGGGAGGGCACACGTTCCCCCTTCTCATGCACCTTAAAGATTGGCCTAATCTGGTTACAAATTCAATTCAAATGGGCTTTGAGTTTGAATTGGTAACTTCTTGATCTAAGCCAATCTCACACGTCTTCCATGTTTATGTGCATCTATAAAATAATTGATTCTATGGACATACATAAGGAATAGAAAAAAGGAGAGAGAGATCATGAAGAAAGAAAAGAGAAGAGAAAGTCTCTTCTCTGTGTGCGTGAGGAAAAATCAGGTGCAAGGTATTTGGGTGAGTGCATATCCTAGGACCTCTACCTAGGTTTGGAATTTCAAATTATGAGTTACGAGGGTCATGACTTCATAAAACTAGTGGAAGACCTCCTATTCATCATCTTCTGTGTTCTTCAGGATCTAGAGCATTCGAAGATGTTGTGAAGAAGATCAAAGGAGTTTGATCTACATCAGCCATTGAAGACTTTTATTTGAGCTAGCACTCATGAGGAGTTGATCGAGATTTGGGCCTTTTATGGATTATCCGTAGAGGCCAAACATGTGTGTGGCTGCATCATAGTGATCAGATCTACACCAAGAAGATCAAATTGCGGAGATCATCTATCTGCAAAAACGTAACGTGTTCTGAACACGAAGAAATAGTAAAATAGTTTTACTACACTTGCTATCTTATTTTTCAGATATACATGCATATATGATACATTAGATTCTGATTGTATAGGATTCTTAGATTAGATATGTAGCTCTTGTTATTAATTTGATTAATAATAGTTTTCACTGCATATGATTTTTGAAAAAGTTTTTGAAAGTAGAACTAGAAATTCTGCACATTCCCTTCAATTGCTATCGGAGCTGCAAGTTCTTTAATATATTATATGTGCATATTTTAGATTATTTTTAGATTGGATCTAAATAATAATCTAATCTAAAAAATAAAAATGATGATTACACGGACTGTAGGTTATCCTGTTGTAAGGTTTACCCCTTACAGTGGAAAGATTATCCTAGTACGTTGTGATCTATAATACTGATCATAAAAAATTTAGATTAGATCTAATAAATTTTTTTATGATATGTTTGAACATGTTTAATCTAAATTTATTATGAAAAATATTTAGATTAGATCTAAATAGTTTCATGATTTTTATGTAGAGTACATAGATTTAGATTAAACATGAATAGGATCTTAGAAAGGTTCTGTTCGTCGATCGAGTCAACTTGCTTAGGAATTAAGCCAACTCGATAAGTGTGCTAGCCATGATATGCTTTTTAGATTGATACTCTAGTTGGCTTGGTCAGGAACTGAGCCAGCTCGACTTCAATTCAGGCCAGCTCAGATGTTATCCGAGCCTGCCCAACGAGAATGTTAGGCTTCTGGCTTTTTGTCTGAGCCAATTATCTCAGAAATCGAGTCGGCTTGACTTTTGTTCAGACCAGCTTGGATGGAATCCAAGCCAGCCCGACTGAAAAGTTGACTAAAGATCTAAATTGGCTGGTTTTATGTGATCTAACCAACATCTAGTGCTTGTTTATGAAATAAGCCAACCCATTTTTTGAAATGAGTCGACCTATTTATTAAAACTATGCTAGGATGTAGAGAACCTTTCAAAATTAAAAAAATATTTTCGAAATGCTGAACCTCAACTCTAAGCCTTAAACTTAATTGAGAATTAAGCATGATTAATAAGGGTCTAAAATTATGAATTAAAGATTCTAAGATATTGATCATAAAAATATGGGTCATCGGGTTAGTCGAATTAGATCCATTAATTGGGTTAGACCTAAGGTTAGTTAAAGAATGGACTAAATTAGAGTAATTGATCAAATCTAATCAAATATTGATTTACATTAGGTCAAGAACTCTTTAGACCAAATTACAATAGTTGTAGTTGGTCAAGCCCATGCCTTTAAAGAGGATCAAATGGACTTAATTCGTGGCTACACGGTCGAATCTAAAATTGCTAGGTTGGTCAAAATTGAAACTAATGAACTGGATGGTGTTTAAGATAAGTCTGGCAGCTTAGATCAGTGATTTTTAATTGAAAGCTACTTGCACTGATTTGCTCTATGAGTTAATGGTATATCCCTTCCACTGATCTCACTTACCTAGCCATCCTAGTGAATTAGGTTTTGATTAGACCACTTGATGATTTGGGCTCACCCATGTCAATTCGGTAAATCAATTTGACTAATTTAGGTGCTCCTAATGTCGGCTTGAATTAGATCCTTATTAATCTGACTTGGTGAAGTCAGTGGGAGGATCCAAATTAGCTGGTTAATTTTTTTTAAAATTGATTAATAAAATCATCTAAAATTATTAGATCCTTAAAATGATAATGTTATGATGATAACTAAGTCATAACCTCTCATTAAGTTGAGTGATAATGGATCTATTAGTTTAATAATCATTGAAGGTCCAAAGACCTGGTGCTTATTGACTAATGAAATTATCATTCATAATATGATAATTTGGTCATGTCTTTCTAATGGTGGTCAGGTTGGCTGGCCAAAGTCGGGCCTGATCATTCATTAGTCTGATGCATCAAATGTGGTCATGTTAATGGTTGGACCTAACTGGATCTTTTCAGTGGAAGCCAAAGACTACTGATTAGACTTTTGGAGCAAAAAAATTAAATTACTAGAAGTTGTTTGGTGAAATAATTGGTTATGAACCTATCCATAGGTGCACATGGGTTGACCAACCAAAGTTGGGCTCATGTGTAGTCTTTGTGGATTCTAGTACCCACTAAAAAATTATGAATAATTTCTCAAATTAGAAGTATAGGCTACCGATTTGAACAAAATAGTGAGAGGACTTTTAGACTAAAGTCCAAGTCTCTTGAGTAAATAATTCATATACTAATTAGATCTATGGTTTCTCTTTTGTGCAGAAATGGCCACTATCCTATCACTCCAGTCATTGTTGGATAATGACAAACTCATGGGACCCAACTTTGATAGTTGGTATCGAAAGTTGAAGATCATCCTAGAGCATGAATGGATCTTATATGAATTGATTGATCTAGCACCTAAGGAGCCAGCACTGAATGCTATTAAGGCGGTGAGAGATACTTATCAGAAGTGGCTCAATGATCATCCACCGTTCGATGCATTATGCTGACGGTAATGAAAGATGAGTTCAGCCATAGGTTTGAAAATGCCCAGTTCGAGGAGATGCTTCAAATATTGAACAAATTTTTTGGCATGCCTGACAATGTTGAAAGGCATAAGACTAGTTATGTCATGTTCAATACTCGTATGAGGGATGGGGCATCAGTCACTGATCATGTATTGTCCATGATTGAGTTGATTGAATGCCTGAGTAAGCTAGGTTTTCCCCTGCATGCAAAAGCTCGAGAAAGATGCGATCCTAAATTCATTGCCTAAGTCCTTCCTCCCTTTTTTTACTCATTTCAGAATGACAAAGCCTGCAATGAACTACCATGGATTATTGGGGTTGCTGCAGAACTTTGAGAAAGATCATCAGCTCTAAAAGAGGTTGGTGAATGTTGTGGGAGGATCTTCTTCTGGTCGACCGTTTGAGAAAGGAAAGAAGAATAAGAAGAAGAAGAGCAAGAAGGTGCAGCTGCATGCTGCGACATCTGCATAGGGTCAAACCAAGAAGCGCAAGACCAACCAGAGCTAGGTAGGGTGCTTCTTTCGCAAGAAGCAGGAGCATTGGAAGAGGAACTGTCCTTAGTACATTGCCACCCTGGATCCGAATAGGTCGAGGAGGAAGCAAGTGGTTGCTATGCAAGATATTTATATGATAACACCTTGCAACTTCTCAATTTATGATACTACTGCCTGGGTATTAGATATCGAAAGTCCTTATCATATTTATAATTTGATGTAGGGTTTACAGGTCAATAGAAGATTTGACGAAGGCCAGAGATTCCTGAATATTGGAGATAGAAGACAAGTTCCAATTCTAGCTTTAGAAGTCATGAACCTTGTAATCAATTTTCATTGAGTTATTCTTAGTGATTGTCACTTTTATCCAAGTCTTTTATTGAATGTAATCTGTAGGCTTTTTGGCCAAGAATAGTTATCAATTTTTAATAAAAGTAATTTTTGTGATATCAATTTGAATGGTGTTATAGTTTGTGTTGGACAATTGAATAACGGAATTTATCTATTATCATAGCCTATTAACATAGTCCAAACCTCCAGTAAATGCCCTAGAATAGATGATGTGTCAGATATCTACTTTTGGTGTTGTAGACTAGATCACATCAATAAGAATAGAATAAACAGGTTAGCTCAAGAAGAAATTCTTGAAGTCAGTGATTATGAATCACTACTGATCTGTGAGTTCTATCTTCTTAGGAAGATGATCAAGTCACCTTTATTGGAAAGGGTGAACATACCAGTGAACTCTTGGTTCTAGTATATACCGATGTATGTGGACCCATGAGTACAAGTGCTAGAGGTAGATATTTCTACTTCATAATCTTCATAGACGATCTATCGAGGTATGGGTATATCTTTTTAATGAAGGATAAATCGGAGTTGTTTGAAATATTCAAACTATTCCATAATGAAGTAAAAAAGCAAACTGGGAAGAGTATTAAAACTCTTCGGTCTGATCGAGGGGGTGAGTATCTTTCTAGTAAATTTTTGATATATCTTGGAGAAAATGGGATTCTCTTCCAATGGAGTCCTTCTTGAACACCACAGCATAATGGCATGTCCGAAAGAAAGAATTGGACCTGTAGAACATGATTTGATCTATGATGGGGTTTGCCAGTATGCCAATCTTCCTTTGGGGATATGCGCTTGAGTTAGCTTGTTATATTCTTAATAGGGTTTTGAGTAAGTCTGTTTTTAAAATGCTATATGAGATGTGGATAGGGCGTAAACTAGTACTCTCACATCTTAGGATTTGGGGGTATCCGACTTATGTCAAACATTTAGTAACAGACATGCTCAGACCTAGGTCTGACAAGTGTAGCTTTATAGGGTACCCAAAAGAGACCAAAAGATATTACTTCTACCTAGCTGATGAATAAAAGATGTTTGTCAGCTTTAAGATAGTCTTTTTAGAAAAGAAGTTCCTTGGTGAAGGAACTAATGTCTCTAAGGTCCGACTTAAGAAAGTTCGATAGGTGGAAGAACCAACACAAATAGTTGAACCTGAACCAGATTTGTTTCGATTAGATCCAAAGCCTACTAAACCTATACCCTTAAGGCGATCTGGTAGAGTACCACATCAATCAGATAGATACTATGATTTCTTGGTCCGGGATGGTGATCCTATCGAACTTGATGAGAATGATGAGGATCCAATCACCTACATAGATGCAGTGGAGTCCTTGAAGGTCAATGATGTATGGACATTGGTTGATCCATCCAAAGAGATAAAATCCATAGGATGTAAGTGGGTTTTCAAAATAAAAAAGAGCCCAGATGGAAAGATGGAGATCTATCAAGCCCATCTGGTTGTCAAGGGGTATCGTCAATATTATGGTATTGACTATGACGAGACATTTTTTTCTGTGGCAATGCTCAAGTCCATTTGGATCATACTTGCGATTGCTACACATCTGGACTATGAAATTTGGCAAATGGATGTGAATATAATTTTCCTAAATGGAGAGCTGGATGAAAAGGTATATATGATACAACCTGAAGATTTCATATCCACAGATGAGTCTAAGGTGTGCAAGCTTCAAAGGTCCATTTATGGACTAAAGTAGGCATCTCGAAGTTGTAATGTATGTTTTGATAGGATGATCAAGATGTATGGCTTCGTTAAGAACGAAGAAGAGCCCTATATATATAAGTGGGCTAATGGTCCAGCAGTTATATTTTTCATTCTGTATGTGGATGACATTCTCTTAATCAAGAATAATATGCCTATATTATGAGAAATAAAGATTTGACTGTCATCACAGTTCTCCATGAAGGATCTAGGAGAAGCTTCCTACATCCTAGGGATGAAGATCTATAGAGACAGATCTAAAAAGTTGCTTGGGTAGTCCTAGTCTATGTATATAGACATTGTGCTAAAGAGGTTCAGCATGGAGAATTCCAAGAAGGGCTATCTACCGATAGGCCATGGAATTTCTCTCTCGAAGAAGGATTATTTGACAACACCTTAAGAGAGAGGATGTATGAGTAGAATTTCATATGCTTCAGCAGTGGGTTCTATCATGTACGCCATTACATGTACAAGACCAAATGTGGCATACTCACTAGGGATAGTGAGTAGATACCAATCTGATCTAGGAGAGAACCACTGAAAGGTTGTTAAAACCATTCTAAAGTATTTGAGAAATACTAAGGACCAATGGCTTGTTTATGGTGAATTAGACTTGAAACTTGTGGGGTTTACAGACTTTAGTTTCTAGTCTGATCATGATGATAATAATAGTGTGTCGGGATTTGTGTTTATCCATAATGATGGTGTTGTTTGCTAGAAAAGTTTCAAGCAGCACATCATGGTTGATTCAGTGTACAAGACAGAGTATGTTGCTGTATTAGATGCTACCAAAGAAGCGATGTGGCTAAAGAAGTTCATCACTGAGCTCAGAGTAGCACCCTTCCTAGATGGTTTAATTTTGCTCTTCTGTGATAGCTCTGGAGCCATTGCTCAGGCAAAGGAACCCAAAGCACACCAGCAGATGAAACACATTCTGCACTGCTTCCACCTTGTCTGAGAGATTATGGATTGAGGTGACATTGATCTTTAAAAGATCAATGGGATGGAGAACCTGACTAATCCATTCACTAAAGCCATTGCGGTGAAGTAGTTTGACGACTTCAAATCGAAGATGGGTATACGATATTGCACCAATTGCCTTTAGGCCAAGTGGAAGATTGTTGGGAATAATATCCCAAAGCCAATCGTCAACCTGTTGATGATTGAGCTAATTTATGTAATTATATATGAATTATTAATTGAATAAAAATTATTCTAATATTTTTATCATAAATCTTTCATTTTCTAATGAACTCCTGTCTGTTATGATGAAGTCCTTAGGACTATTTAGAATCGATAAAGAAGGATTTATCATTTAGTCCTTAAATATATTCACAATCAAATTATACATTGTTATCAAGGATTATAACATTTATCGAGTATAGATCGATGTGTGCCATATAAATTGGTTTAAACAAGAAGTGTGAAAATACTACTATGGCATGCAGGTAAGATGTAGGGGTACATCTGCACTGAATGTGAGTAACTCTAGAGCTTTTTTGCTATCAAGAATTGCTCTGATCGAATATGGGCATAAGTGTCTCGTCGACTTGAGATCACCATGGTGACTTCCAAGCAACTCACTGTACTTTGGTGCTGGACTACCTGAATTTCAAATTCAATGATGGAAGGTTTCTAGGTATAGTTAAGTACTTGAGGAGTCGGTGCATGAGTCAAGTTAGGATTGACCACTCCTAGACTTAGGAGCTATATTCAATAGTATTTTAATTTAGCAAAGACTTGCCTAGGGTAGTCCTTATGAGGGGTCACAGGACTAATTGCTTTGAGACATGATTTGCATGTATCTTCCAGGATTGACAGTTAAACCCTAAGTCATCCTATGCATAAAGGTCTAAGTGATGAATTATACGGTAACCATATTCACGTAGGTTTTGAATGTTGTGATTGCACTATTCGACCTATCCAGATATCGGATACCATTACTAGATGGTCACTTCGATTAGTACATAAAATTGATTCCTACGCTACTAGCTTAGGTTTGAACCTGTGGGGTTACACATGCTAGAGATTTCTACCCAATCTAATGGATGATCATGAGAACATTGATTAGTGATTTGATCACTAATTAATCAAATTTGATTGAGTGATTATTTTTGGATCAAGACCAATTGAATTGGATTCATTTTAATTTGATCTGATTAGGTTATAAGATGATCTAATTGTCAAGGAGGTTTAATCTCTGATTTGATCAAGAATTTGGATTGATTAATTCTTGATTTGATTAGGATTTAACTAAGCCTAATTAAACCTAAATAAGTTGGATTTAATCAGGTCTAATTGGGCCTAATCAATTTGGATTGGATTAGTTCAATTGGATGTCAAATAAGAAACTAGTTTGACTAGTCTTCCATGCACCACATCACCAATATTTGCGCCATCTTTTCTCCATGACAAAGAGGTTTCTCATGATGATTTCAATGCAAGGGAGGGCACACGTTCTCCCTTCTCATGCATCTTAAAGGTTGGAATGATCTGGTTACAAATTCAATTCAAATGGAATTTGAGTTTGAATGGATAACTTCTTGATCTAAGTAAATCCCCACATCTTCCATGTTTATGCGCATCTATAAAATAATTGATTTTATGGATGTGCATAAGGAATAGAAGAAAGGAAAGAGAGAGAACATAAAGAAAGAAAAGGGAAGAGAAAGTCTCTTCTCTATATGCATGATGAAAAATCAGGCGCAAGGTATTTGGGTGAGTGCATACCCTAGGATCTCTACCTATGTTTGGGATTCCAGATTATGAGTTACGAGGATCGTGACTTCACAAAATTGATGGAAGAACTCTTATTCATCATCTTCTGTATTCTTCGGGATTCGGAATGTTCGAAGACCCCATAAAGAAGATCAAAGGAGTTTGATCTACGTCAGCCATTGAAAACTTCTATTCGAGTTAGCACTCGAGATGAGTTGATCGAGATCTGGATCTCGTGTGGATTACCTATGGAGGCCAGATACTTGTGTGGCTACATCACTATGATCAGATCTATACCGAGGAGATCAAATTGTGGAGATCATCTATTCGTAAAAAGATAACATCTTCTGAACATGTAGAACTAGTAAAATAGTTTTACCGCACTTGCTATTTTATTTTTCAGATTTGCATGCATGTATGACATATTAGATCCTAATTGTGTAGGATTTTTAGATTAGATCTGTAGCTCTTATTATTAATGTGATTAATAATAGTTTCCACTACATGTGATTTTTGAAAAAAGTTTTCAAAAGTAGAGCTAGAAATCCTACACGTTCCCTTCACTTTGACATTAATTCCCAATAGACTAGCATATCATGACAACAGACACCATACCCTCCATAACAACCTTTACATGGCTCCTAACGGCCCACTACCAGATAGTTACGGCTATCACCATAAATTTGTTATAAGCTCCACCTACATAATGGACCCTCCAAATATGTTTTCTCTCTAAGTTCAAAACTCTACTAAAACTCACTGAGTGCTCCATTTCTATTGATAGAGAGTTGACTTGACCGTCGAAGGGTCCTACCGGAGTAACCCCATCTCTAGTTCAGACTTCTTTTATAGGTTTCGATGGCAACCGCATCTTTCCCAACTCCAGCACTTTTTGATGTTCATAGTTTACTGCACCAATAGAATTGGCGCTAGAGGAAGGGACACATCTTTTTCTGATCCCTTATTCTTAAAGGGGCGCTGAGTAGAATTTCTTCTTCTTTGATAAGCTCTGCAAGATGCCATCCAAGAAGGCATCAACTAGGCGATCTACTACCTCCATTGCCAGATCTCACCAATCTCTACCTGCTCCAACTTCATCTTCAGCACTCCAGGCTCCTCCACCATCAGTAGTGGTGGACGTGGAGTAGTTCAACATGCTGATCCAGCAGGTCAAAGCCCTAATAGAAGTAGTGTAGGCTATGCAATAGCACCTGGCATCGATTTAATCGAAGAGAGCTTCACCAGAATACTAGGATCCGGTGTTGGGATGGCCCACCTGAGCTAGTCGTCCGATGACCCTTGGAAAGGGAAAGCAGGCGGAGAGCCCTTGTTCTGATCATGACTCGACCCTTAGAGGATTCGTGCCTCTATTCTGCTAGAAGACCCTTGAGATCCATGATCAAGAGAAAATTCTAGATTAGTGATTTTAGAAAATGAATCAACAAATTAAGAAACTCCGTCATGCTCCCCCCACCCACGGCGATGATATTTGTACCGACCCTCTTTTCTCCCAACAAATCATGCAGGAGTCCATCCCGTTGAACTTCAAGCACCCTCAATTCGAGAGCTACGATGGGACTACTAATCTGACCAACCACTTTGAGGCCTTTCGGATCATGATGCTACTCCATGGCATGTCAGATGACATTCTGTGTCAAGCTTTCCTATCTATCCTGAAGGAAGCAGCAAGGAACTAGTACTCATCCCTTAAGCCGATACGATCTTCTATTATGACCAAATGAATCATTAGTTTGTGGCTCATTTCATAAGCAATCAACATCCAAGGCAAGTTTCGAACTCTCTCATCAACATAAAATAGAAAAAAAGGAGAGTCCATCAGAGCTTACGTTAGCAGCTTCAATGTTGCTGCACTGGAGGTTCGAAAATTGGACTAATCTGCAGCCATGGTCACATTTAAGGATGGTCTTTAGAAAAATAATTTTCTATCCTCTCTAGAGAGAAAATATCCTAGGAATTTTGTTAATATGCTGGTACAGGCTAAAGGTTATGCCCGAGCTGAGGAGGCCTTCAAATTGAAGGATGATGAGACCATAAGAGAATGGCAAGCGAGCGAATCCAGTAAGCCCATAGCTAAAGAAAAGCCGAGTGAAGTTCAATCGTGCTCTAGAACTTCTTCTAAGTGCAGACGAGCCCGGACTCCTCCCTGAGCTTGTCGATAAAGAAGCCCTAACCAAAGTGCACAATGAAACTCTTCCCCTAGAAGGTTCCATAATTATGCTTCCTTCAATGCTCCAAAGACTCAAGTGCTGATGGAAATCAAGAAGCAGCTGTCGATGCTTGAGAGGATGCGCACTCACCCTGACAAGCACAATCCTAAAAAGTACTATCTCTACCATCATGACTATGATCATGATACTGAAGAATGCATTCAGCTCCAAGATGAGATCGAGGAGCTCATCAGGTGAGGCTAGCTTGGCTGATTTCTTCGACATCGGCCTGAAAGAAGGGAAGATCGGTCGAGAGCACGACCGCAGTCGAAACCACCAAGGAGTGAGGAGCAGTAAGGGGATTAACCATCTCTCGGGATCATCAATACTATCTCTAGGAGACTTCAACGAGGGAAAGCTAGTGGATCGGCAGAGCTGGCTAAGCGGTAGAGGACTGAAGAACCCATAGCCTTCATTGAAGAAGATACACAAGGGGTTTAGTTTCCGTACAATGATGTAGTTGTAGTTTGTTTAAATATAGCTAATTATGATGTACGCCGCATTCTTGTTAATAATGGAAGCTCTATCGATATGTTATTTTATGATGCTTTCTCCAAAATGTCTATACCTAATAATCGACTTGGACAAATGAGCACCCCATTGGTAGGCTTCACTAGCAATGCTCAGTTGAAGGGATAATAACATTAACCATGGCTGCAGGGTGATACCCAACATAGTCTAGGGCATAAGTGGATTTTTTGGTGGTGAAAGCTCTATCTGCTTATAACATAATTCTCGATCGATCTGGTTTGAATGCACTCCCGATAGTGGTGTCAACTTAATATTTGAAAATAAAATTTTTAATAAATCATGGAATTGGAGAAGTCAGAAGAGACCAAGTCCTAGCGAGACATTGCTATTCAATTGCCTTACAAGGGAGTGGACAACTAGATTCTTATCCAATGGATGGGCTTGACATCCATGATGACCTTACTAAGGAGTGGGGTGAGCCTATAGAGGACCTTGTTGCAATTTCTTTAAATTGATGAAAATAAAGATCACACTATATAGATCAGCTCCAGTTTGAGAGGAGATGTTAGAGAGCAGCTCATCGCCTTCTTATAGAGAAATGCAGATGTTTTTGCTTTGGTGCTAGTAGACATGCTCGGGATTGAGGCTGAAGTCATGGAACATCGTTTGGCTATTGACCACAAATATCGGCCAGTAAAGAAAAAAATGCATGGCCATGCTCCAGGGAGGCAAAAGGCAATTGTAGAAGAAGTTGACAAGCTTCTTAAGACTGGATTCATCCAAGAAGTCTCTTACTCGATCTGGATCTCCAATGTAGTCCTTGTCAAGAAGGTAAATGACAAATGGAGAATGTGCATGGATTTAAAGAAACTAAATAAGTCCTATCCTAAAGATAGCTATCCCATGCCTAGAATTGATCAACTTGTAGATGCAACATTGGGCCATGAATTCCTCACTTTCATGGATGCCTTCTCCGACTATAATCAAATCCAGATGGCACTAGAAGATGAGGAGAAAACTACTTTTATTACTGACCGTGATCTCTATTGTTACAGGATTACATCTTTCGACCTCAAAAATATAAGTTCGACCTACTAGCGCTTGGTGAATAAGATCTTCAAAGAGTAGATAGACCGCAACATGGAGGTCTATGTAGATGACATGCTGGTTAAGAGCCAATCTTCAGCAAATCATATCTCCAATCTTGAAAAAACCTTCAATGCACTTCGAAAGTATAAAATGAAGCTAAACTCAATTGAATGTGCCTTCGGTGTAGCTTCAGAAAAGTTCTTCGGGTTCATGGTATCGAGGCATAGAATCGAGGCAAATCTAAAGAAGATTCGAGCCATTCAAGAGATGACTGCCTCGAAGTTAATAAAAGAAGTTCAATGCCTAACAAAAAAGGTAGCAGCTCTGAACCATTTCAAAGTCGGCCGAGTGATGTATGTGTTAGATATATGTGCCCTAGAAGCCAGAATTGACTGGCACTTGTAATACACTTCTAGGGGCAAAATTATAATTTTGACTAATATTAATAAAATGGGTTATTTTCTATCACATATGTGTATTTAGTGTCTGTGATACATCCTTTGAGTTAATGGTAATGATAATTCATATTTTCAAGAGTTGAAAATTTAAGACATGAATAATCATTATTAACTCATAAAATGCTCCCGACCATAGGATCATCACGAGGATGGTGATTGATCCGGAAGGTTGGTGTACAATCGCTTCTCTTTAGTAGATGAGTCTTGAGTCTACGGTGTGGAGACACCGGAGCGAGAGTACAGGTACTCGTTAGAGAACGAGGGCACTGAGCGTGACCACCTCGAGTAGTCATTAGGGAGTCTACCTTCTCGTCAATGACTGACTCGATGCTGCAGTAGTGTGTCTGGTTCTTTGACCTGAGGATGCATCGGCAGTTCACCTTGAGGGTGTTATAGTTTGACTACACCATTACTCGGTCTCCTAGCGATATGGAACCCTGAGGTGTATGTTGGCTATAGCATGTTCATTGTAGGAACTGGATGGCATCAAGATGGAATCTATCTACCTCGGTGGTAGAGGAGCAGCCCTATGATGATCATGAGAATCAAGTCCAGAAGCCCATGGCCATGGCAGAGTGAAATAATAGAAAGAGTTTCTATTTAGATTTTCACATTGGACTCGAATCGAATGATTACATCATATGACAGAGACTAGGGTTTGACGAGTTCACCTTAACCCTAATCTGATCGGGGCTCAAGATAGAAGAACTTAATCACACAGGTAGCTGCACCAAGAGGTTCGCATTCAGCTCTGATGGGTTGCCACCATATACTGCTAGGTGTCACTGGTGGATTTTGGGAGCAATTAGAATGATTTAGATGATCGATCATTCTAGCTGTTCGAATCAGAAGAGTTCTGATCCATCGAAAGGAGTTTCGATGATGTCGATGATAGAGATCATGACATATCCCATTACCATACAGAACTGAACCTAACTGGGTCACACAAACAAGGGTTTGAATCTGGTGATCATCAATTGAACTGATCTAGTTCAATTGATCTGAATGAGATTCAATTAGGTTCAAGGAAATCGTGCTAGCACTCGATTGAACCTAACGTTCTTCTTTTACTATCATAAATAAGTTGTCCTGTCTGAGCCAAAGGAGTTTGTGCTCAATCAGAGGCCTTCATATGGTCTGACTGGAGGTTGTCCAAGTCAGAAAAGGTTGTCTTATTTTGTAAGACATTACCTACCATTTTTGGTCACCTGCCATTTCTTGTTCTTTGACTTTGGTCAAAAGTCTACCTTTGACTGGTCAAACGTTGACCATTGACACTTTGACTTTTGACCACATGTCATGCACCTATTGGAGAGCTGGTGGGGGCCTGTCCCCCTGCCAGAACCTGGCAAGGAAGAGGGCGCACGCCACCCTAGGCGTGTGCCCAAGTTGGAGGCGCCTAGGAGTCCTTGTTGGACAAGGACTCCACCTCCCTTTTGGATTCCAATTAGAGTTCTTCTAAGAATCCAGTTTGACTGGTCTTAGGCACCCTCTAAGGAGGAATCCAGGGGACTCTATTCCCACCAATCAGATTTAGATCTGATTTCACAAAGGGTTGTGATTGGTTGGGAAGAAGAGGAGTTGGATCACAGTTAGTCTATAAATAAGACCCTGTACCCAACTCAAAGAGTAATCAGAATTCCCCACACCCCTAGGCTGCCTCTCCCCTCCTTCTCCATGCCAAACCACCTTCTCCCCTTGCTCTCCACGTCCAAAAGGAGTTTTGGATTTTTGTTGGTGCGATTCAAGCAAGAGAAAGGCGATCAAAAGCTAGAAGGCTGCACTGCTGCAAAGGACGACTGCTGATCTTCAAAAGGAGTTTTGAAGATCCTCCAGATCAGATCCAGATCTAATTTTTGGAGGCGTGATAGAGAAGAAGAGGATCTCCAGATTCAGTCCAAGTGGATACCGGTAGAGGCCAGGCGCTTGCGTGGCTAGATCCAGAACCTTCCACTGCATACAGGATCATCAATGGGTAATTGGATTACCCAAATTAGGTAAATTAAATTTGATTTAATTTATCTTTATTTTATTTTATTTATTAAAATAATAAGAATCAGATCTGAAACATCCCAGATCTGATACAGATCAAAGAGAAAAATTTTGAAATATATCTCTTGATCTGAGCAGATCTGAACGAATCTGGATCGGGAAATTCGGATTTTCCTTTAGTATGCCCTTCTTCCAAATTCTTGAATAGCCAAAGAACTTCTGCTGGACCCTCAAATATCAACAAACATTTGAAGAACTAAAAAACTACCTCGACTCACCTCCCCTAGTTGCCAAGCCTGAATTTGGAGAATAATTATTTCTATATCTAGCGGTCTCCTCGATGGTCCTTGCAGTAGTCTTAGTCAAGGAAGAGGTGAAAGTGCAATGGCCAATCTACTATATAAGCTGAATCCTAAGAGACGCTAAGATCGGATATACCAAGTTAGAAAAACTAACTTATGCTCTATTGATTGCAGTCCGAAAGCTCTGACCTCATGTTCTAGGGCACACTATAACATTCCTTACTGATCAACCAATCAAGGTCGTTCTTCATTGAATGGATGCCTCTGAAAGAATAGCAAAATGGTTAATTGAGCTTATAGAGTTTGATGTCAATTTTTAACCTCGATCATCGATCAAAGCTCAAATATTGGCAGATTTTATAGTAGAATGTACTATTGTGGATGAAGCTAAACTTGAGCAAAATGCAGCCAGTATGCCATGGTTGTAGCCAAACTCTATTGAAGAAAGAGCAGACCTCCCTGAAGGCTTCTAGGCCCTATATGTGGATGGTTCATCCAATACTTCTAGTGTAGGTGCAGGTATGATCTTAGTTAAACCGGAGGAAATTATCATCGAATATGCACTGCATTTTGAGTTTTCCATGATAAATAATGAGGCAGAATATGAAGCTCTAATTATGCGGTTGAAGATAGCTAAAGAACTGGAAGTAGATCGACTTTTAGCTTATAGTGATTTCCAGTTGGTGGTGTGACAAGTCAGTGGCGATTATGAAGCTCGAAAGAAAAGTATGATAAAGTATTTGAAAAAGATGAGGAGTCTGACCCCGGCCATTAATAGTTTTAACATTCAATAGATTCCGAGAGCAGAAAATAATATGATCGACCTTCTCTCCAAGTTGGCCACCCTAGCTCCAAACAAACTACCTAAAGAAGTTTTATTCAAAGTTCTAAAGTGTCCCAGTTCGTTGGAACCCAAGACTATAATGCAGGTCGACCATGAGCCCAACTGGGTCGACCCACTTATCATTTATCTCAAAAATGGTATCCTTCCTTGAGATCCAAAGGAAGCTCGAAAACTTAAAAATCAGGCTTCCCGATATGTTCTATATGAGAATAAATTGTATGAAAGATCATACTCTTTGCTACTCTTGAATTATCTCCAACCTTCCAAGGTTGATTTTGCACTGTGGGAGCTACACGAGGGGATATGTGGAAATCATTTGGGAGCTATGGCTTTTTCTCATAAACTACTATGGTAGGACTACTATTGATCGACTATGTACCAAGATTCTATGGAGTATGTAAGGAAATGTCACCAGTGTCAAAGAAATGCAAATATCCAAAGACAACTGGCCTTTGAGCTTACACCCCTGAGCACCCCATGGCCATTTGCATAATGAAGGATGGACATACTCAAACCCTTTTCCATGGCATCCGGACAGCAAAAATTTCTCTTGGTTGCAATAGACTACTTCACCAAATGGATTGAGGCCGAACCTTTAGCCAAAATTACTGAAGCTAAAGTACAGGACTTTGTTTGAAAGTCAATTATTTATAGATTCGACCTACCTCGAACTCTTATCATGGATAATGGGTGCCAGTTTACGGTGATGAAATTCATCAAGTTCTTTGAAGATCTGGATATCTTCCATAACTTTACATCTGTGGCTCACCCATAGGCAAATAAGGAGGCCGAGGTGACTAACAGGACTTTGTTGCAAGGCATAAAGATGAGGTTGGAAAGGGCAAAAGAAACTTGGGTGGTCGAACTCTACCATGTACTCTAGGCATATCGAACTATCCAAAGGTTGCCAACTAGGGAGACTCCATTTGCTCTGACTTTTGAAACAAAAGCAGTCATTTTGGTAGAGCTCAAACTTCCATCAGCATGAGTTGTGGCATTTAATGAATAGAGAAACTCGTAGGATCTTAAAGCCAACCTCGACTTGTTAGAAGAAAAATGAGAAGAGGCTCAAGTTCGGATGGCAGCCTAGAAGCAAAAGATGTCTGCTACTATAAGTTTAGAGTTAGAAGCAAAGCATTCAAAGTGGAAGATCTAGTACTTCAGCAAGCAGCCATCTCATAACCTCATAATCAAGAAAAGCTCACTGTGAATTGGGAAGGCCCTTATGAAATCAAGGAGGTCCTCCAGTCTGAAACTTATTACCTGAAGAAGCTTAGAGGAGCTCATCTTTCACATCCATGAAACTCAAAAAACTTACGAATGTACTATCAATAACTTCATTTCAATAAAATTTTCTTACTTTAATACCTCCCTCCTTGGTGCAAAGTTATGATGATAGAAAGTTACCTCCCAAACATTGCCATAAGATAAATGCTAACCATGTTAGGAATAGGAGGAGAGCCTCATCCTAACGTGGATGAAGACCTTCGATTGTTTAAGATAGGAGAAAAAAAGGAGAGACCCTCTCAGCGGTCCTTTTGTGTTTCAACAATCTTATCAGGGATAGAAAGAGGACCTCATCCTAATAAGGATAAGTGCTAACTATGTTAGGAACAGGAAGAAAACCTCATCTTAACGTAGATGAAGATCTACAATTGTTTAAGATGGGAGAAAAAGGAGAGAGGTCCACTCAGTGGCCCTTTTGTGCCCAAATAATCTTGTCAGGAATAGAAGGAGGACTTTGTCCTAATAAGGATAAATGCTAACCATATTAGGAATAGGAGAAGAACTTCATCCTAACATGGATGAAGATCTCTAGTTATTTAAGATATGAGAAAAAGAGGAGAGGCCCTCTCAGCAGTCCTTTTGCACCCTAACAATCTTATCAGGAATAGGAAGAGAACCTCATCCTGACAAGGATAAGTGCTAACCATATTAGGAGTAGGAGGAGAATCTCATCCTAACGTAGTTGAAGACCTTCAATTATTTAAGGCAAAAGGAAAAGGGGAGAAGCCCTCTCAATTGCCCTTTTGCGCCCCAGCAACCTTATCAAGAATAGGAGGAGAATCTCATTCTGACAAGGATAATTGCTAACTATGTTAGAAATAGGAGAAGAACCTCATCCTAACATAGATGAAGACCTACAATTGTTTAAGATAGGAGAAAAAGGAGAGAGATCTTCTCAATGACCCTTTTGCATCCTGACAACCTTGTCAGAAATAGGAGGAGAACCTCGTCCTGACAAGGGTAAGTGCTAACCATGTTAGGAATAGGAAGAGAATCTCATTCTAAAATGGATGAAGATGTCTGATTGTTTAAGATAGAAGGAAAAGGGAAGAGGCCCTCTCATGGCCCTTTTATGCCCTAACAACCTTATCAGGAATAAGAGGAGGACGACGTTCTAATAAGGATAAGTATAAATCATGTTAGGAATAGAAGGAGAACCTCATCCTAACATGGATGAAGACCTTCGATTATTTAAGATAGGAGAAAAAGGGGAGAGGCCCTCTCAGCGGCCCTTTTGCACCCCAGTAATCTTATCTGGAATAGGAGGAGGACCTCGTTCTTACAAGGATAAGTGCTAACCATGTTAAGAATAGAAGGAGAACCTTATCCTAATGTAGATGAAGACCTCCGATTGTTTAAGATAGGAGAAAAAGGGGAGAGGCCCTCTCAGTGATTGTTTTATGCCCTAGGAATCTTGTCAGAAATAGAAGGAGGACCTCATCTTGACAAGAATAAGTGCTAACCATATTAGGAATAGAAGGAGAACCTCTTCCTAATATAGATGAAGATCTCCAATTATTTAAGATAGGAGAAAAAGAGAAGAGACCCTTTTGGTAGCCCTTTTACGCCCCAACAACCTTATCTAGAATAGGAGGCAGACCTCATCTTGATAAGGATAGATGCTAACCATGATTAGAAATAGGAGGAGAATCTCATCCTAACATGGATGAAGACATCTAGTCATTTAAGGTAGGAGGAAGGCATTCTTGATGATCATTTTGCTAAAGAATGAAATGAAGGAAATGGAAAAACCAATAGAAATGAAGTTTGGATAGCACAAAAGAACGACTAAAAGAAGAGTCACTTTATTGAAACTGAAATTCATTACATGAGGAGGTTGGAAAAGCAAGACTAATTACAAAAAAAAAAAAAAGAGAAGGGAGAGAGATGAAGTCCTAAGAGGGTCTAGAATCTTTAGATTTCGGGCTACTAACCTCGGCCATCACAAGATACTGCTTCAAGCTAGTAATTTCTTCTTTAAGTTTCTTCCTCTTCAATAGGCTCTCTCAAAATAACTTATAAGCCTATCGATGATTATCTTTAGACTCTTACAATTGTCTTCTCAGGACCGCTGACTTGGCCTCTACATCCTTAACAACTTGTTGCTCGTAAGTCAGTTGAATCTTTAGCTATTGAAGTTCGGCTTTCTCCTTCCCGTACGTCTCGAAGAGATCACCTAAGGACCTCCTTAAAGAGGCAAGCTGCTCTGACTCTTTGCTTTCCCTAGCTTGTTGGTTATCGGCCAATTGCTTCTGAAGATGAGCCACTTCATCATTGACTACTTTGAGCTTATGTTTGAGTTGGGATATTTTTTTCATCCAGCCTAGTCTGTAATTGTTATGCCAAACTTTAGTGTCATGAAGTTGTCTCTGAAGGTTGGAAAACTTCTTCGACCAATCCCAACTATACTACTCCTTGTTGGAGGACCACGGCGAGCTCTCCTCCAACAACTGAATCTTCTCTCTAGCCACATTAAGCTTGACCTTAAGAGAGCTGACTCTCATAGTCAATATCCAGATCTTATCGCTGGCACGCTTCTTAATCTCTTCAAGCTCAACTTTAAAATTTTTTTTCTTTTGAATGTAATCCATGGAATCTATTGACGCATAAATCCATCTCGAGGTTGGATCACTAGAGTTGCATGATAGTGGTGAGTCAACGACGATAGGATTGAGGCAGTCGTACCTATAAGAGAAGTTCTCGATCGGAGTTGGCTCCGATAGGGATCCTTCAATGCTCAAGTTAGTTTCTCATTCAACAAAGGAAAGAAGAAGAGCCTTCGGGAGAGAAGAGTTGCATACGTTGGGGTTCCTCTTTTTTTCCTTTTATCAAAGGGTCTGGAGTTTGTTAGGATGGGTTGTAGATTGTTAGTCATGGGAGAGCAGTGGATTGTCAGAGATATTTTGTTTACCCATTAGAATATTCTCAGAAATCATGTCAGGAATTGTCCCCTCATGGCATGTGGGGTGAAAGTTGACAATCCGAAGGAGTTCATCTTAGGATAGTTCATCTTGGGGGAGTTCATCCTGAAGGAGTCCATCCTGAAGGAGTTCATCCCAGAAGAGTTCATCAAGGGAGAGTTGATCCTGGGAGAGCTCATCCTGGGGGAGTTCATCCTGGAGGAGTTCATCCTGGAGAAGTTTATCTTCAGGGCATTCATCTTGGAGGAGCTCACCCTTGGGGAGTTCATCCTGGAGGAGCTCATTCTGAGGGAGTTTGTCCTGGAGGAGTTCGTCTTGGAGGAGTTCGTCCTGGGAGAGTTCATCCTAGAGAAGTTCAGCCTTCAATTTAGCCTTCTAAAGACCTTAGCTTTCATCTTTTGATAACTTCAAGCTCGGCCTGAGATGGGATCTTAGCCTTAGCCTTCAATAGCTTTCAATTTAGCCTTTTGAAGATCTTGGCTTCTATCTTTTGATGATATCAAGCTTGGCCAGGACCTCGTCCTCAACCTTCTGAAAACCTTCAATCAGCCTACATCATGATTTTGGCTTTTATCTCTCGATGAACTCAAGTTTGGCTTGAGATAGAATCTCGACCTCAACCTTCCAAAGACTTTCAATCAGCCTATGTTCTCATGTTTTCGACAGGCATAAAATTCCCCAAAAAATAGCCCCTTACTTTCGAGTCTGGGCCTTGATTCGAACGAAGGGAGTATAGTAAATCAGACTTGCCGAAGACATGTCATTTTCTATCATTTAGACTTAGAATCTTCTGGCTTCTCATTAAAATTGTTCGAAGGTCTTCAATTCTATCCTCAGATTTTTGAGCTTAGATTCCTATCGACCTCTATCTTCTAAGGTCAAATTTCTGCATAGGTTGACATTCTAAGCTTGGATTGCTATGGGCCTCTACTTTCTAAGCTCGGATTTCTACAAATATTGATATTTGGAGTTCGGATTCTGTAGGTCTTTATCTTCTAAGGTCGGATTCCTGCAAATATTGATATTTGAAGTTTGGATTTCTTTAGGTCTTTATTTTCTATGGTTGGATCCTACAAATATTGATATTTGGAGTTTGGATTTTTATAGGTCTTTGTCTTCTAAGATTGGATTCCTGCAAATATTGATATTTGGAGTTTAGATTTCTACAGATCTTTATCATCTAAGGTCGAATTCCTACAAATATTGATATTTGGAGTTTGGATTTCTGCAGATCTTTATCTTCTATGGTCGGATTCCTGCAAATATTGATATTTAGAGTTCAGATTTCTACAAATCTTTGCCTCGTGTTTAGAAATCAGAGATTTTCACCTTCGCTAGGATGATGTTATCCTCCTATCTTAAATAACTAGAGGATTTCTCTCTATATCAGATGAGGTTCTTCTCTTATCCTTGACACAATTGTAGGGGAATACCTAGGCCATTGAAGGGGCCTCTCTCGACCTTCCATCTTAAATTAACAAGGATCTTTGTTTTCCTCGTGTTATGATGAGGTTCTTCTTCTATTCCTAACATGGCTGTAGGAGCACATTAGGGCCATTGGTAGGGTCTCTCCCCTATCTCATCCTAAATTAATGAGGTCTTCTATTTTGCTCGCATTAGGATGAGGTTTTTCTCCTGTTCCTATCATGACTGTTGGGATACATTAGGGCTGTTGGCAGGGCCTCTCTCCTCATCTTGTCTTAAATTAATGAGGCCTTCTGCTTTGCTCGCATTAGGATGAGCATTCTCTTAGGATTTCCTTGAGAAGGCTCTTTCTCTTTAATATTTTATTTATAATATTATTTATCTATGGAAAAAAATTTGAAGGGTGTTGATATCTGAAAATTAGAAAAAAAAATTCAAGAGGAGACAAGGTCTCCTCTGAACCAGCATAAATAAGAGTTTCAAGACATCAACCGTTGATATCTCTAAAGGAGAAGATTTATCTTCTCCTACGGATTTTTTTCATATATCTTTTAATTTCTTTTTATGGTAAGATCAAGGTTGGATTCCTCCTCATTCCTCCTTATGTTCTTCATCTCTTGGATTGGTCCAAGAGATTCGAGAATTGTATTTGCTGTACCATTCAGGAGGATCCGCGAGAAGCTATGGCACTTGAAGCCGGATCATTCGTACTGACGAACCTCCAAATCTGTGTTTGTAGGTTCCTATGAATCAACCTATAGAGATCAGAAGCATATGGCGGCTCTAAGGCAAACAATGGGATTCATCCAATAAAGTTTTTCAACACGCGAAGGTAAGAGATCTGATCTCTTGGTGATCTAGATGCAATCTAAGGGATTAGATCTAGAATTATTTTAGATCTAAAGTATGTATGATCAATACACCGACACTTATGATTAACTTAAAATTTTAGATTTAATATTTTACATCATAACATGGTTATAGATCCTTAAATGTAGGTTAATATTTGATTACAAGATGCATGTTGTAGATTAATATTTTAATCTATGTCTTCCGCTGCTATCTCATTTTATTCTTTCTCGAAAAAAAGTTTTTGAAATCCTAATTTGCAAATGAAACGGCCAGATCATCACTGCACTATTTATCTACTTACATCAATCAAAGAAACACCCCATATCTCTAACCCTGCCCTGTTAACCTGAATTGGGAGCGACAGGGAACTATCAAGGATCACTTCACTCCAGCACTCATGCGCCCATGGCTCCTCCACTACTATCAATTACAGTAGTCTGGTGGCGTGGATAGTTCAAAAGCCCTCCTAAAGCTGATATGAGTTCCTGTTAGGGATCACAAGGGGAGAGCAGTGCAAAGCCCTAATAGAATAGTTAGGCTATGCAATAGCACCTGGCATCGATTTAATCGAAGAGAGCTTCCACCAGAATATAGGATCCGGTTTGGGATGGCCCACCTGAGCTAGTCGTCCGATGACCCTGGAAAGGAAAGCAGCGAGAGCCCTTGTTCTGATCAATTACTCACACTTAAGAGGATTCGTGCCTCTATTCTCTTCTAGAAGACCCTTGAGATCCATGAATCAGAGAGAAAATTCTAGATTAGTGATTTTAGAAATTGAATCAAACAAATTAAAGAAACTCCGTCAATTCGCCCCCAGCCACGGCCTGATGATGATTTGTACCGACCTCTTTTCTCCCAACAAAATCATGCAGGAGTTCCATCCCTGTTGAAACTTCAAGCACACCTCAATTCGAAGAGCTACGATGGACTACTAATCTGCCAACCACTTTTGAGGCCTTTCGATCATGATGCTACTTCCATGGCAGTCAGATGACATTCTTGTCAAGCTCCTTATCTATCCTGAAGGAAGCAGCAAGGAACTAGTAGTCATCCCTGTAAGCCGATACGATCTTCTATATGACCAAAATGAATCATTAGTTTGTGGCTCATTTCAATAAGCAATGCAACATCCAAGGCAAGTTCGAACTCTCTCACATCAACATAAAAAAAAGAAAAGGAGAGTCCCATCCAGAGCTTACGTTAGCAGCAATTCAATGTGCTGCACTGGAGGTTGAAAAATTGGACTAATCTGCAGGCCATGGTTTTTCACATTTAAGGATGGTACTTTAAAAAATAATTTTCTATCCTCTCTAGAGAGAAAAGTTAGTCCTAGAAATATTTGTAAATATGCTGTGTTACAGGCTAAAGGTATGCCCGAAGCTGAGAGGCCTTTCAATTGAAGGGATGATGAGACCATTAAGAGAATGGCAACGAGCGCGAATCAGTAAGCCCATAGCTAAAGAAAAAGCCGAGTGAAGTTCAATCGGCCTCTAGAACTTCATTCCTAAGTTGCAGACGGAGCCCGACTCCTCCCTGAGCTTGGTCGATAAAGAAGCGCCCTAACCAAAGTGCACAATGAAACTCTTCCCCTAGAAGGTCCATATATTGATGTTCCTTCAATGCTCCAAAGACTCAAGTGCGGTGATGGAAATCAACAGAAGCAGCTGTCGATGCTTGAGAGGATGCGCACTCACCCTGACAAGCACAATCCTAAAAAGTACTATCTCTACCATCCATGACTATGATTCATGATACTGAAGAATGCATTCAGCTCCAGATGAGATCGAGAAGCTCATCAGGTGAGGCTAGCTTGGCTGATTTCTTCGACATCGGCCATAAGAAGGAAGATCGGTCGAGAGCACGACGCAGTCGAAAACCACCAGATGAGGAGCAGTAAGGGGATTAACCATCTCTCGGATCATCAATACTATCTCTAGGAGACTTCAACGAGGGAGAAAGCTAGTGGATCGGCAGAGCTGGCTAACGGTAGAGGACTGAAGAACCCAATAGCCTTCATTGAAGAAGATACACAAGGGGTTTAGTTTCCGTACAATGATGTAGTTGTAGTTTGTTTAAATATAGCTAATTATGATGTACGCCGCATTCTTGTTAATAATGGAAGCTCTATCGATATGTTATTTTATGATGCTTTTCTCCAAAATGTCTATACCTAATAATCGACTTGGACAAATGAGCACCCCATTGGTAGGCTTCACTAGCAATGCTCAGTTGAAGGGATAATAACATTAACCATGGCTTGCAGGGTGATACCAAACATAGTCTAGGGCATAAGTGGATTTTTTGGTGGTGAAAGCTCTATCTGCTTATAACATAATTCTCGATCGATCTGGTTTGAATGCACTCCCGAAAGTGGTGTCAACTTAATATTGAAAATAAAATTTTTAATAAATCATGGAATTGGAGAAGTCAGAAGAGACCAAGTCCTAGCGAGACATTGCTATTCAATTGCCTTACAAGGAGTGGACAAACTAGATTCTTAATCCAATGGATGGGCTTGACATCCATGATGACCTTACTAAGGAGTGGGGTGAGCCTATAGAGGACCTTGTTGCAATTTCTTTAAATTGATGAAAATAAAGATCACACTATATAGATCAGCTCCAGTTTGAGAGGAGATGTTAGAGAGCAGCTCATCGCCTTCTTATAGAGAGAAATGCAGATGTTTTTGCTTTGGTGCTAGTAGACATGCTTCGGATTGAGGCTGAAGTCATGGAACATCGTTTGGCTATTGACCACAAAATATCGGCCAGTAAAAAAAAAAATGCATGGCCTGCTCCAGGGAGGCAAAAGGCAATTGTAGAAGAAGTTTGACAAGCTCCTTAAGACTGGATTCATCCAAGAGTCTCTTACTCGATCTGGATCTCCAATGTAGTCCTGTCAAGAAGGTAAATGACAAATGGAGAATGTGCATTGGATTTAAAGAAACTAAATAAGTCCTATCCTAAAAGATAGCTATCCCATGCCTAGAATTGATCAACTTGTAGATGCAACATTGGGCCATGATCCTCACTTTCATGGATGCCTTCTCCGACTATAATCAAATCCAGATGGCACTAGAAGATGAGAGAAAACTACTTTTATTACTCACCGTGATCTCTATTGTTAACAGGATTACATCTTTCGACCTCAAAAATATTAAGTTCGACCTACTAGCGCTTTGGTGAATAAGATCTTCAAAGAGTAGATAGACGCAACATGGAGGTCTATGTAGATGACATGCTGTTAAGAGCCAATCTTCAGCAAATCATATCTCCAATCTTGAAAAAACCTTCAATGCACTTCGAAAGTATAAAATGAAGCTAAACTCAATTGAATGTGCCTTCGGTGTAGCTTCAGAAAAGTTCTTCGGGTTCATGGTATCGAGGCATAGAATCGAGGCAAATCTAAAGAAGATTCGAGCCATTCAAGAGATGACTGCCTCGAAGTTAATAAAAGAAGTTCAATGCCTAACAAAAAAGGTAGCAGCTCTGAACCATTTCAAAGTCGGCCGAGTGATGTATGTGTTAGATATATGTGCCCTAGAAGCCAGAATTGACTGGCACTTGTAATACACTTCTAGGGGCAAAATCATAATTTTGATTAATATTAATAAAATGGGTTATTTTCTATCACATATGTGTATTTAGTGTTTTTGATACATCCTTTGGGTTAATGGTAATGATAATTCATATTTTCAAGAGTTGAAAATTTAAGACATGAATAATCATTGTTAACTCATAAAATGCTTCCGACCATAGGATCATCACGAGGATGGTGATTGATCCGGAAGGTTGGTGTACAATTGCTTCTCTTTAGTAGATGAGTCTTGAGTCTATGGTGTGGAGGACACCGGAGCGAGAGAATAGATACTCGTTAGAGAATGAGGGCACTGAGCGTGACCACCTTGAGTAGTCATTAGGGAGTCTACCTTCTCGTCAATGACTGACTCGATGCTACAGTAGTGTGTCTGGTTCTTTGACCTGAGGTGCATCGACAGTTCATCTTGAGGGTGTTATAGTTTGAATACACCATTACTCAATCACCTAGCCATATGGAATCCTGAGGTGTATGTTGGCTATAGCATGTTCATTGTAGGAACTGGATGGCATCAAGATGGAATCTATCTACCTTGGTGGTAGAGGAGCAGCCCTATGATAATCATGAGAATCAAGTTTCAGAAGCCCATGGCCATGGCAGAGTGAAATAATAAAAAGAGTTTCTATTTAGATTTTCACATCGGACTCGAATTGAATGATTATATCATATGACAGAGACTAGGGTTTGATGAGTTTACCTTAACCCTAATCTGATCGAGGCTCAAGATAGAAGAACTTAATCACATAGGTAGCTACACCAAGAGGTTCGCATTCAGCTCTGATGGGTTGCCACCATATACTGCTAGGTGTCACTGGTGGATTTTGGGAGCAATTAGAATGATTTAGATGATCGATCATTCTAGCTGTTCGAATCAGAAGAGTTCTGATCCATCGAAAGGAGTTTCGATGATGTCGATGATAGAGATCATGACATATCCCATTATCATATAGAACTGAATCTAATTGGGTCACCCAAACAAGGGTTTGAATCTGGTGATCATCAATTGAACTGATTCAGTTCAATTGATCTGAATGAGATTCAATTATGTTCAAGGAAATCGTGCTAGCACTCGATTGAACCTAACGTTCTTCTTTTACTGTCATAAATAAGTTGTCCTGTCTAAGCCAAAGGAGTTTGTGCTCAATCAGAGGCCTTCATATGGCATGACTGGAGGTAGTCCAAGTCAAAAAGGGTTGTCTTATTTTGTAAGACATTACCTACCATTTTTGGTCACCTGCCATTTCTTGTTCTTTGACTTTGGTTAAAAGTCTACCTTTGACTGGTGAAACGTTGACCATTGACACTTTGACTTTTGACCACATATCACGCACCTATTGGAGAACTGGTGGGGGCCTGTCCTCCTGCCAAAACCTAGCAAGGAAGAGGGCGCACGCCACCCTAGGCGTGCGCCCAAGTTGGAGGCGCCCTGGAGTCCTTGTTGGACAAGGACTCCACCTCCCTTTTGGATTCCAATTAGAGTTCTTCTAAGAATCCAGTTTGACTGGTCTTAGGTGCCCTCTAAGGAGGAATCCAGGGGACTCTATTCCCACTAATCAGATTTAGATCTGATTTCACAAAGGGTTATGATTGGTTGGGAAGAAGAGGAGTTGGATCATAGTTAGTCTATAAATATGACCCTGTACCCAACTCAAAGAGTAATCAGAATTCCCCACACCCCTAGGCTTCCTCTCCCCTCCTTCTCCATGACAAACCACCTTCTCCCCTTGCTCTCCACGTCCAAAAGGAGTTTTGGATTTTTGTTGGTGCGATTCAAGCAAGAGAAAGGCGATCAAAAGCTAGAAGGCTGCACTGCTGCAAAGGACGACTGCTGATCTTCAAAAGGAGTTTTGAAGATCCTCCAGATCAGATCCAGATCTAATTTTTAGAGGCGTGATAGAAAAGAAGAGGATCTCCAGATTCAGTCCAAGTGGATACCGGTAGAGGCCAAGCGCTTGCGTGGCTAGATCCAGAACCTTCCACTGCATACAGGATCATCAATGGGTAATTGGATTACCCAAATTAGGTAAATTAAATTTGATTTAATTTATCTTTATTTTATTTTATTTATTAAAATAATAAGAATCAGATCTGAAACATCCCAGATCTGATACAGATCAAAGAGAAAAATTTTGAAATATATCTCTTGATCTGAGCAGATCTGAACGAATCTGGATCGGGAAATTCGGATTTTCCTTTAGTATGCCCTTCTTCCAAATTCTTGAATAGCAAAAGAACTTCTGCTGGACCCTCAAATATCAACAAACATTTGAAGAACTAAAAAACTACCTCGACTCACCTCCCCTAGTTGCCAAGCCTGAATTTGGAGAATAATTATTTCTATATCTAGCGGTCTCCTCGATGGTCCTTGCAGTAGTCTTAGTCAAGGAAGAGGTGAAAGTGCAATGGCCAATCTACTATATAAGCTGATCCTAAGAGACGCTAAGATCGGATATACCAAGTTAGAAAAACTAACTTATGCTCTATTGATTGCAGTCGAAGCTCTGACCTCATGTTCTAGGGCACACTATAACATTCCTTACTGAACACCAATCAAGGTCGTTCTTCATTGAATGGATGCCTCTGAAAGAATAGCAAAATGGTTAATTGAGCTTATAGAGTTTGATGTCAATTTTTAACCTCGATCATCGATCAAAGCTCAAATATTGGCAGATTTTATAGTAGAATGTACTATTGTGGATGAAGCTAAACTTGAGCAAAATGCAGCCAGTATGCCATGGTTGTAGCCAAACTCTAAATGAAAGAGCAGACCTCCCTGAAGGCTTCTAGGCCCTATATGTGGATGTTCATCCAATACTTCTAGTGTAGGTGCAGGTATGATCTTAGTTAAACCGGAGGAAATTATCATCGAATATGCACTGCATTTTGAGTTTTCCATGATAAATAATGAGGCAGAATATGAAGCTCTAATTATGCGGTTGAAGATAGCTAAAGAACTGGAAGTAGATGACTTTTAGCTTATAGTGATTTCCAGTTGTGGTGTGACAAGTCAGTGGCGATTATGAAGCTCGAAAGAAAAGTATGATAAAGTATTTGAAAAAGATGAGGAGTCTGACCCCGGCCATTAATAGTTTTAAACATTCAATAGATTCCGAGAGCAGAAAATAATATGATCGACCTCTCTCCAAGTTGGCCACCCTAGCTCCAAACAAACTACCTAAAGAAGTTTTATTCAAAGTTCTAAAGTGTCCCAGTTCGTTGGAACCCAAGACTATAATGCAGGTCGACCATGAGCCCAACTGGGTCGACCCACTTATCATTTATCTCAAAAATGGTATCCTTCCTTGAGATCCAAAGGAAGCTCGAAAACTTAAAATCAGGCTTCCCGATATGTTCTATATGAGAATAAATGTATGAAAGATCATACTCTTTGCTACTCTTGAATTATCTCCAACTTCCAAGGTTGATTTTGCACTGTGGGAGCTACACGAGGGGATATGTGGAAATCATTTGGGAGCTATGGCTTTTTCTCATAAACTACTATGGTAGGACTACTATTGATCGACTATGTACCAAGATTCTATGGAGTATGTAAGGAATGTCCACCAGTGTCAAAGAAATGCAAATATCCAAAGACAACTGGCCTTTGAGCTTACACCCCTGAGCACCCCATGGCCATTTGCATAATGAAGGATGGACATACTCAAACCCTTTTCCATGGCATCCGGACAGCAAAAATTTCTCTTGGTTGCAATAGACTACTTCACCAAATGGATTGAGGCCGAACCTTTAGCCAAAATTACTGAAGCTAAAGTACAGGACTTTGTTTGAAAGTCAATTATTTATAGATTCGACCTACCTCGAACTCTTACATGGATAATGGGTGCCAGTTTACGGTGATGAAATTCATCAAGTTCTTTGAAGATCTGGATTATCTTCCATAACTTTACATCTGTGGCTCACCCATAGGCAAATAAGGAGGCCGAGGTGACTAACAGGACTTTGTTGCAAGGCATAAAGATGAGGTTGGAAAGGGCAAAAGAAACTTGGGTGGTCGAACTCTACCATGTACTCTAGGCATATCGACTATCCAAAGGTTGCCAAATAGGGAGACTCCATTTGCTCTGACTTTTGAAACAAAAAGCAGTCATTTTGGTAGAGCTCAAACTTCCATCAGCATGATTTGTGGCATTTAATGAATAGAGAAACTCGTAGGATCTTAAAGCCAACCTCGACTTGTTAGAAGAAAAATGAGAAGAGGCTCAAGTTCGGATGCAGCCTAGAAGCAAAAGATGTCTGCTACTATAAGTTTAGAGTTAGAAAGCAAAGCATTCAAAGTGGAAGATCTAGTACTTCAGCAAGCAGCCATCTCATAACCTCATAATCAAGAAAAGCTCACTGTGAATTGGGAAGGCCCTTATGAAATCAAGGAGGTCCTCCAGATCTGAAACTTATTACCTGAAGAAGCTTAGAGGAGCTCATCTTTCACATCCATGAAACTCAAAAACTTACGAATGTACTATCAATAACTTCATTTCAATAAAATTTTCTTACTTTAATACCTCCCTCCTTGGTGCAAAGTTAATGATGATAGAAAGTTACCTCCCAAACATTGCCAATAAGATAAATGCTAACCATGTTAGGAATAGGAGGAGAGCTCACCCTAACGTGATGAAGACCTTCGATTGTTTAAGATAGGAGAAAAAAAGGAGAGACCCTCTCAGCGGTCCTTTGTGGTTTCAACAATCTTATCAGGGATAGAAAGAGGACCTCATCCTAATAAGGATAAGTGCTAACTATGTTAGGACAGGAAGAAAACCTCATCTTAACGTAGATGAAGATCTACAATTGTTTAAGATGGGAGAAAAAGGAGAGAGGTCCACTCAGTGGCCTTTGTGCCCAAATAATCTTGTCAGGAATAGAAGGAGGACTTTGTCCTAATAAGGATAAATGCTAACCATATTAGGAATAGGAGAAGAACTTCATCCTAACATGGATGAAGATCTCTAGTTATTTAAGATATGAGAAAAAGAGGAGAGGCCCTCTCAGCAGTCCTTTTGCACCCTAACAATCTTATCAGGAATAGGAAGAGAACCATCCTGACAAGGATAAGTGCTAACCATATTAGGAGTAGGAGGAGAATCTCATCCTAACGTAGTTGAAGACCTTCAATTATTTAAGGCAAAAGGAAAAGGGGAGAAGCCCTCTCATTGCCCTTTTGCGCCCAGCAACCTTATCAAGAATAGAGGAGAAATCTCATTCTGACAAGGATAATTGCTAACTATGTTAGAAATAGGAGAAGAACCTCATCTAACATAGATGAAGACCTACAATTGTTTAAGATAGGAGAAAAAAGGAGAGAGATCTTCTCAATGACCCTTTTGCATCCTGACAACCTTGTCAGAAATAGGAGGAGAACCTCGTCCTGACAAGTAAGTGCTAACCATGTTGGAATAGGAAGAGAATCTCATTCTAAAATGGATGAAGATGTCTGATTGTTTAAGATAGAAGGAAAAGGGAAGAGGCCCTCTCATGGCCCTTTTATGCCCTAACAACCTTATCAGGAATAAGAGGAGGACGACGTTCTAATAAGGATAAGTAATAAATCATGTTAGGAATAGAAGGAGAACCTCATCCTAACATGGATGAAGACCTTCGATTATTTAAGATAGGAGAAAAAGGGGAGAGGCTTCTCAGCGGCCCTTTTGCACCCCAGTAATCTTATCTGGAATAGGAGGAGGACCTCGTTCTTACAAGGATAAGTGCTAACCATGTTAAGAATAGAAGGAGAACCTTATCCTAATGTAGATGAAGACCTCCGATTGTTTAAGATAGGAGAAAAAGGGGAGAGGCCCTCTCAGTGATTGTTTTATGCCCTAGGAATCTTGTCAGAAATAGAAGGAGGACCTCATCTTGACAAGAATAAGTGCTACCATATTAGGAATAGAAGGAGAACCTCTTCCTAATATAGATGAAGATCTCCAATTATTTAAGATAGGAGAAAAAGAGAAGAGACCCTTTTGGTAGCCCTTTTACGCCCCAACAACCTTATCTAGAATAGGAGGCAGACCTCATCTTGATAAGGATAGATGCTAACCATGATTAGAAATAGGAGGAGAATCTCATCCTAACATGGATGAAGACATCTAGTCATTTAAGGTAGGAGGAAGGCATTCTTGATGATCATTTTGCTAAAGAATGAAATGAAGGAAATGGAAAAACCATAGAAATGAAGTTTGGATAGCACAAAAGAACGACTAAAAGAAGAGTCACTTTATTGAAACTGAAATTCATTACATGAGGAGGTTGGAAAAGCAAGACTAATTACAAAAAAAAAAAAAAGAGAAGGAGAGAGATGAAGTCCTAAGAGGTCTAGAATCTTTAGATTTCGGCTACTAACCTCGGCCATCACAAGATACTGCTTCAAGTAGTAATTTTCTTCTTTAAGTTTCTTCCTCTTCAATAGGCTCTCTCAAAATAACTTATAAGCCTATCGATGATTATCTTTAGACTCTTACAATTGTCTTCTCAGGGACCGCTGACTTGGCCTCTACATCCTTAACAACTTGTTGCTCGTAAGTCAGTTGAATCTTTAGCTATTGAAGTTCGGCTTTCTCCTTCCCGTACGTCTCGAAGAGATCACCTAAGGACCTCCTAAAGAGGCATGTGATAGAAAATAATCCATTTTATTATTTATAGTCAAAATTATAATTTTATCCTTAGAAGTGTATTACAAGTGTCAGCCAATTCTGACTTCTAGGGCACACAGATCTAATAGAAGGAACACTTATATCCATTAGCCTTAGCTAGCTACTCTTGACAGTAGAGTGCTACGTTGATCACATTCAGTACAGATATACTCCTACATCTCACCTGGATGCCATACCAGTGTCTCTACACCACTTGGTTTTGGGGACAACCAATGCATATGGCATACAACGAGCTACACTCAATAAGTTATCATCCTTGTTAATAACTTATCATTTGATCATGAATAATTTAAGAACCATCCGATAAATCCTTCTTTATCGATTGATTGTGGTTTTAAGGACTTCATCATAATTTAGGAGTTCATTTAAGAAAGATAGAACTTTTATGATGAAACAACCAAATTACTATTATTATTAGATAATTCATATACTAATGTTAATTATCTACTACTTAGATGATTGGCTTTCGGACATATTTTTCAACACGATATTCTTGTCAAGTTTGCTTCCTTGGCCTTGATTTTTTTCTTGGCTTGAATTTGAGCTTGGTAGTTCGGCCTTGGTCATGATTTTAACTCTGGCTCGGCTGTGATTTTAACTTCAGCTTGGTTGTGATTTTAGCTTCAGCTTATCCTTGATTCTGATCTTGGCTTGGTCTTGAATCTGACTTCAACTTGGCTTAGCTTTTACCTTGGATTGTTTTTCTTTTTTGATGAGCTTGGCTTACTAAGATAGAATTTATGATGGCCTCAGTCTTTTGAGCTTGAACCTATGTAGACCTCGAACTTGTATGATCTTTACCTCAGATTTGTCTTGCTTGCACCTCGGATGAGTCTTGAACTTGATCTTGGATTGGTTTGGATTCTAACTCCAGCTTTAGCTTTAGTTTCTTGAACTTAGTCTTGATTGACTTTGAGTGCGATCCTCGATTTTGGTGTCCTATAGCCCTGCAAGAAAGAAAAGATAATGGGCAGAAGCTTAAAACTCTCTTACCATGAGTTCTTCATTTGGGAGACCTTAGGCTCCATTTGACCTCTTCTTGTTACTTGATTTGAGCTTTTGTTTTGGAGTAATTTGACTTGGATTACCTCAGTTTAGGTCAGACTTTGTCTTCTTCTCCTTCTCTTCTTTCTTCTCTTTTTTTTTTGTATTTGTTTTGGTTTCAGTGGGTGAAATTCGTAGAACCATGTATCAAGGTTGTGGCATTTTGTGGGTAACTTCAAAGTTGCTTCCAGTCAGCTTTGGCTATTTGATATTCAAAAAAGATTGAATGAATGCATGGAACTTCAATCGCATTGGAAGCATACAGACCTCGGCTCTACCATGGCCGCACCATCTGGGTGAACAGGGGAGAGGGTCAGCATCGTCGAGAGAACCTCAGCCATGCCTAAATGTAGGGGAAAAGGTCAGTAGGGGGAGTGTTGGGAATATGTCCCAAAGCCAATTGTCAACCTATTGATGGTTGTGCTACTTATTGTACTTATATATGAATTATCAAATAATAAAAGTTATTTTAATATTTTTCATCATAAATTCTATTATCTTCTAATGAACTCCTGTGTTGTGATGAAGTCCTTAGGACTATCTAGATTTGACAAAAAAGGATTTATCATTTAGTCCTTAAATTGTTCACGATCCAAAGATACATTGTTATTTAGGATGACAACGTTTATCAAGTATAGGTCATTATGTGCCATGTAGGTTGGTTGTCCTCGTAATCAAGGAGTGTTGAGACACTGGCATGGTATGCAAGTGAGATGTATGAGTACATCTGCACTAAACGTGATGAACTCCAGAGCTTTTCTTCTGTCAAGATTAGCCCCAAAGAATATGGGTATAAGTGTCCCTTAGATCTGAGACCACCATGATGACTTGCAAGCAACTCACTGTACTTAGGTACTATGACCTATATTTTTTATTCAGTAATGGAAGGCTACTGGGTGCAGTCAAGTACTTGGTTTGTCGTTGTGTGAGTCAAGATGGGATTGATCCCTCCAAGTGTTGGAGCAAGTGCATCGCTGTATTTCAATTTAGCAAATCCTCAATTGGGGTAGTTTATATGATGGATGATAAATTTTGAAATATAATATAGATGAATTTTAGGGTTGACAGTAAATCCTAGATTATCCTTTTGAGCATCGTGATCAAGGAGATGAATTATATGGTAACCATATTCCATAGGTTTGTCATTATTGCATCATAACTTTTTGACCTATCCGAATGTCGGGTACCCTTGATAGATGGTCACATCGATTGGTATAAAAAATTGATTTCTATGCTACCGACTTTGGACTCAAAACTATGGGGTCACACATAAGGAGTTTCTATCTGATCTAATGGCTGATCATGAGTCTTGATGACCTAGGATACTATGGTCAAGAGTCCCACTGGACTGTGACTCTGTAACCAAGAGTCCTACTGGACTGAAACTCTGAGTCCTACTCATCTAGGACTCTCTGATTAGGAGTCCCACTCCTCTGGGATTCTAAGATCATGAGTTTCATTTGTTTGGGACACTAGGTTCAAGAGTCTCACTGGATTGGGACTCTTCAGAAATTTCATGTTGATGGGACTCTATTGCTTGGTAATCCATCTAATTTAGACGTAGATATTTTTGAAGAATTAATTAGTAATTTACTTATTGATTAGCTCAATTTGATTGAGTGATGAGGATTTAATCATGTCTGATTGAATTTGATTCGATTGGGTTTGACCAGATCAGATCATGAGATTACCTAATCGCTATGGGAGTTTTGACCCTGATTTGATAAGGATGTAGATCTAATTAAATTTTAATTTAATTAGGATTTTATTGGATTAGGCTAAGCCTAATTTGGTTGGATTTAACCTGATCTAATTGGGTCTAGATTAATTGATTTGCTTGAAACCATTTAGGACCAAGTCAAATGAAGTTTGAATTCAAACTCTCTCATGCGCCCACCATTTTTGACTTTTTCACTCTTGTTCCACACCCAAAATTTTTTGTATGTAACTTTTCTCTTACCTAGAAGGTTTTTTCACCCCCTCTCTTATCTGCTTTTAACCTGGTCCAAGGGTTAGACAGATTCAAAGTAAGTTGAGTTTCAAATTCAACTCAGTTTGTTGGAGGTTGGAACCAATCCAACCTTATCTGCTTCCCATGCCCTTCCTTTTGTTTGTCAAATATTTTTAGAGAAATAAAAATGTGCACATGTAGAAGGAGAGTCTTTCTATGTGTTAAACACATGGGAGGAGGCATTGGATAAAGATAAGAGTTTCATTTGATTTTTGAAATCAAGTGAGTGGTTAAAACCTCCCGACCACTCAACTCTTATCTTTTTCCATGCACTTCTCCCGTGATATTCAAATCAATAAATTATGAGAATTTTTTGGCATACTGAAGAAGGGGTTAGCATTATGTAGTAAAAATTTCAAAGTGATTGGGCATTAGATTTGGGAGAAAAAATCTTGGAGTAAAGGTGAGCAGGGTCCTATAGCACTTTACTTTTCCCTCGTGCCTCTCTTCTCTTCTAATTTTCACCTCAAAGGATACCCAATTTTTAGATATGGTCTAAACAGGGTTTATAGATATAAAAGTTATCTTTCCATAAAAACTTATTTTATAGAAAAACTCCATACAAAGAAGGTGTGATAGGATTTTTAGTGTGTCAGAATTTTTAGATCGAGTGAAACCCTAGTTTTGGAAATCTGGGTTTGGGTGGAGAGATCGAGTGCTGTGAGCATCGGATTACCACCAAATTTGACACACCTCTTCATCATCCTCCAATATTTATGTTCAAATTTTCTAGAATATTCAAAAAATCAAAAAATATATGATCAATTGGATCAATCACGATCAACCGTCGAAGGCTCCGATGAGGAGCTAGCACTCCGATGGAGCTAGTCAAGACCAGGAGCTCCATGTAGACCATCCATAGAGGTTGGATGTGTGTGCAACTATAGCATAACACCATAGCTTCTTTTGATAAATTCAGATCATGGAGATCAGCTACCCATGAAAAGATATCAAATTTTGAACTCATATCGATCAGCAGATTTGATTTGCTAGTCGAATGCATTTTATTTTTCTATCATATATTAGCATGTTTAGATCCTGAGTAAGATTTATTTGATATGATCAATGCATGCATAGTATTAATTTTAGATCAATATTTACTTTCATTGCTATTTTATTCAAGAAAGTTTAAAAAATGCATGCTTAAACCCTACACGATTTTCTTCAAATGGTATCAGAGAAGGTTCGCTAAACATGATATACTTGCATATTGTAGATTGATAATTTAGATTTGATATAAATATTAATCTAATAATCTGATTAATTAGATCTAAAAATTATAATTTAGATCATACGAACTGTAGGTTGTCCTATTATAGGGTTTACCCCCTATAGTAAAAAGATTATCCTAGTATGTTGTTGATCTATATCATTAATCATAAAATCTTAGATTTGATCTAATATTTTTATGATCTAATTATATTAGACTTTAATATAATTTATGATCATGAATGCATAATTAGATAAAGTTTGATTCATGGTTTAGTATTCTGTAGTGTACATAGTTTCAAATTAAACCCTACAACTAGTATTATTTGTGAGTTGAGCCGATTCAATTTTAAAGTTAGTCAACTCAATTGGTGAATAACACTAAATTATAAAGAACCTTTTAAAAATTTAAAAAATATTTTTGAAATGCCGAACCCTAACCCACAGTCCATAAACTTAATTAAATATTAAGTATAATGATTTAGTATCTAGAATTATGAATTAAAACTCTAAGTCATTAATCATAAAACGTGGGTTATTGGATTAGTTGACTTAGATCCATAAATTGGGTTAGACCTAAGGTTAGTAAAGAGTGGACTAAATTAGAGTAATTGATCAAATCTAACTAAATATTAATTTAGATTAGGTCAAGGACTCTATAGACTCAATTACAATAGTTGTAGTTGGTCAAGTCTATGCCTTTAACGAGGATCAAATAGACTTGATTCATGGCTACGTGGTCGAATCTGAAATTACTAGGTTGGTCAAATTAAAACTAATAAACTTGATGGTGTCAAAGATAAGTTTGGCAGTTTGATTAGTGATTTTTAATTGGGAGCTACTTGCACTGATTCAGTCTTTCACGAGTTAATGGCATATCCCTTCTACTGATCTCATTTATCTAGCCATCCTGGTGAGTTAGATTTTGATTAGATCACTTAGTGATTCGGACTCATCCATGTCAATTAGGTAAATCAGTCTGACTAATTTAGGTGCTCCTAATGCTAGCTTAGATTAGATCTTTTTTTATCTGACTTAGTGAAGTCAGAGGGAGGATCGAAATTCGCTCGCTTTTCTTAAATATGTCAACTAAATCCTCTAAAATTATTAAGTTCTTAAAAATAAAATAGTTATATAGATAACTAAATCATAACCTTTCATTAAGTTGAGTGATAAAAGGATCATTAATTTGATAATCACTAGAGGCCCAAAGGCCTAGTGCTTATTGATTAATAAAATTATCATTTATAAAATGATGATTTAGTTAAGTGTTTCTGATGGTGGTTAGGTTGGTCGACCAAAGTTGGGCCTGATTATTTATTGATTAGCTAAGACCAAATATGGTCATGTTAATGGTTGGATCTAATCGAACTTTTTCAGTAGAGGCCAAAGCCTACTGATTAGATCTCCAGGGCAAAATTAATATTACTAGAAATTATTTAGAGAATCAATTGATTTTGAACCTACCCATAGGTGCACATGGGTTGACCAACCAAAGTTGGGCTCGTATGTAGTCTATGTGGATTCTAGTACCCACTAAGAAATTAAAGTAATTCCTCAAATTGGAGGTAGAGGCTACCAATTCGTATAAAATAGTGGGAGAAATTTTAGACTAAAGTCCAAGTCTTTAGGATAATTGATTCATATACTAATTAGGTTTGGATTTCCTTATTATGTAGAAATGGCCACTAACCTCTCGCTCTGGTCATTGTTAGACAATGATAAATTAATGGAACCCAACTACGATAGCTGGTATCATATGTTGAAAATCATCCTAGAGCATGAGCAGATCCTTAATGTCGTAACGGATCTTGCACCTAAGGAGCCAGCTCTGAATACTAGAGGAGCAATCCAAGACAGTTATCAGAAGTGGCTCAATGACCACACCACCATTCGGTGTATAATGCTGGCGGCAATGAACGATGAGTTCAGTTATAGGATTGAAAATGTCCAGCCATAGGAGATACTTCAAATATTGAATGACTCCTTTGGCACGCCTGAAGAGGTTGAAAGGCACAAATAAGTTGTGCTATTTTCAATGCTCGGATGAAGGATGGGACCTCAATCATCGATCATGTATTGTACATGATCGAGATAATTAAGCAACTTAGCAAGCTGGGCTTTTCCCTGCACGAGCAGCTCGGTAAGGATGCAATCCTTAATTTCTTGCCCAAGTCCTTCCTCCCTTTCGTAACTCATTTCAGAATGATAAAGCCTACAGTTAACTACCATGGATTGTTGGGGTTGCTGCAAAACTTTGAGAAGGATCACTAACTCCATAAGGAGATGGTGAATGTAGTGGAAGGGTCTTCTTCTGGTTGTCAACTCTTTAAGAAAGGGAAGAAGAACAAGAACAAGAAGAACAGAAAGATGCAGCCAAACACCAGGACGACTACACAGGGTTGGACTAAGAAGCACAAGCCAAACCAGAGCCAGGCAGAGTGCTTCTTCTATAAGAAGCAGGGGCACTAGAAGAGGAATTGTCCACTATACATTGTCTTCCTGGATCGGAATAGGCCGAGGAATAAGCAAGTGCTTGTTGGGCAAGGTAATTATATGATAATACCTTGCAATTTTTTCTTATTTGATTCTACTACCTAGGTATTAGATACTAGAAGTCCTTATCATATTTGTAATTCTATGCAGGGCTTGCAGGTCAGTAGGAGATTTGATCAAGACAAGAGGTTCTTTAACGTTGGAGATGGAAGACAAGTTTCAATTCTAGCTTTAGGAATCATGAACCATGTAATCAATTCAAATAAAGTTATTCTTAATGAATGTCATTATTGTCCAATTTTCTTATTGAATGTCATTTCTGTAGGCCTTTTGGCCATGAATGATTTTGAAATATCAATAAAAGAAAAATTTTATAATATCATTTTGAATGGTATTACAATTTTGATTGGACAATTGAATAATGAAATTTATTTACTTTCTATGCCTATTAACATGGTTCAATCCTCTGGTAAACATCCTAGAATTAGTGATGTATCTGATGTCTACCTTTGGCACTGTAGGCTAGGTCATATTAGCAAGAATAGAATTAACATGTTATCTCAAGAAAGAATTCTTGAGGTTAGTGATTGTAAATCACTTTTGATCTATGAGTCCTGTCTTCTTGGTAAGATGACCAGATCATCTTTTACTGAAAATGATGAACGAGCCACTGAACTTCTGAGTCTAGTACATTCGGATGTATGTGGACCCATGAGCCCAAGTGCTAGAGGTGGATATTTCTACTTCATAACCTTTATAAATGATCTATCGAGATATGGGTACATCCATTTAATGAAGCATAAGTCGGAGTCGTTTGAAATGTTCAAACTATTTCAAAATAAGGTAGAAAAGCAAATTGAGAAGAGTATTAAAACTCTTTGGTCTGACTAAGGGGATGAGTACCTTTCCAATGAGTTTCTAACATATCTTGGAAAGAATGAGATTCTCTCTCAATGGACCCCTCCTGGAACACCATAACATAATGGTGTGTCTAAAAGAAGAAATTGGATCCTATTAGACATGGTTCGATCCATGATGGGGTTTGCTAGTTTGTCGATCTTCCTATGGGGATATGTGCTTGAGTCAGCTTGTTACATTCTAAATAGGGTTTCGAGTAAATCTATTAATAAAATAGCATATGAGATATGGACAGGGCGTAAGTCAATTCTTTCACACCTTAGGGTTTGGGGGTGTCCGACTTATGTCAAACGTTTAATGACAGACAAGATTGGATCTAGGTCTGATAAGTGTAGTTTTATAGGTTATCCAAAAGAAATCAAAGGGTACTACTTCTACCTTGCTGATGAGCAAAAAGTGGTTGTCAGTCTTAAGGCAGTCTTTTTAGAAAAGGAGTTTCTTGGTGAAGGAATTAATGCCTCTAAGGTCGAACTTGATGAAGTATGATAGGTGGAAGAACAAACATAAGTTATTGAACCAAAGCTGGATCTGATTAGATCAGACCCAGAATCCATTGTAGATACACCCTTAAGATGATCTAGTAGAGTACCATGTCAACTGGATAAATACTAAAATTTTTTGGTCCGAGATAAGGATTCAATCAAACTCGATGAGAACGATCAGGACCCAATCACCTATATGGATGCAATGCAGAGTTTCGACTCTAAGAAATGGCTTGAGGCTATGAAATTTGAAATGGAATCCATGAAGGTCAACGATGTATGGACATTGGTTGACCCACTCAAAGGGATAAAACCCATAGGGTGTAAGTGGATCTTCAGAAGGAAAAGGAGCGCAGACGGAAAGGTGGACACCTATAAAGCCCATCTGATTTTCAAGGGATATCGGCAACGTTATGGTATTGACTGTGATGAGATGTTCTCTCCGATGGCAATGCTCAAATCCATTTGAATTATGCTTGCCATTGCTGTCCATCTGGACTATGAAATCTGGCAGATGGATGTGAAAGTGGCTTTCCTAAATGAAGAGCTAGATGAAGAGGTCTATATGATACAGCTTGAAGGATTCATATCCATAGATAAGTCTAAGGTATGTAAGCTTTAAAGGTCCATTTATGGACTTAAGTAGGCATCTCGAAGCTGGAACATACGATTTGATAGAACAATCAAAATATATAGCTTCATTAAGATCGAAGAGGAGCCTTGCATATACAAGTGGGCTAATGGTTCAGCAATAGTATTCCTAGTATTGTGTGTGGATGATATTCTCTTAATCGAGAATGATGTCCCTACAATACAAGAAATAAAGATCTAGATGTCGTCATAGTTCTCCATAAAAGATCTGAAAGAAGCTTCTCACATCCTAGGGATGAAGATCTATAGAGATAGATATAAAAGGTTGCTTGGATTGTCCTAATCTACATATATTGATACTGTGTTAAAACGATTCAGAATGGAGAATTCTAAGAAAGGCTATCTACCGATAGGCCATTGAATTTTTCTTTCAAAGAGGAATTATCCGACAATACCTCTAGAAAGAGAGCATATGAGTAGAATACCATATGCTTCGACAGTGGGTTCTATCATGTACACCATGATATATACACGACCAGATGTGGCATACTCACTAGGGATAGTGAGTAGATACCAATCTGATCTAGGAGAGAACCACTGGAAGGTTGTTAAAACCATCCTGAAGTATTTAAGAAATACTAAGAACCAATGGATTGTATATGATGAATCGGACTTAAAATTGGTGGAGTTCACAGACTCCAATTTTCAGTCTGATCATGATGATAGTAAAAATGTGTCCGAATATATATTCATCCTTAATGATGGGGCCGTCTACTGGAAGATTCCAAGCAGCACACTATGGTTGATTCAGTTTGTGAGGCAGAGTATGTCATTATATTAGATGCTGTCAAAGAAGTGGTGTGGCTGAGGTAATTCATCACCGAGCTTAGAGTAGCATCCTCCCTTAATGATCCAGTTCTGCTTTATTACGATAGCTCTGGAGCCATTGCTCAGGCAAAGGAACCTAAGGCATACCAGCGGACGAAGCATATTCTGCACTGCTTCCATCTTATCCAAGAAATTATGGATCGAGGTGATATCGACCTTCAGAAGATTGACGGAAAGGAGAACTTGACCAACCCATTCACTAAAGCTATTATGGTGAAGGAGTTCAATGACTTCAAGTCAAAGATAGGTATTCGATACTGCATCGATTGGCTTTAGTCCAAGTAGAAGATTGTTGGAAATATATCCCAAAGCCAATTGTCAGCCTGTTGATGGTTGTCCTACTTATTGTACTTATATATGAATTATCAAATAATAAAAGTTATTTTGGCATTTTTCATCATAAATTCTGTTACCTTCTAATGAACTTCTGTATTGTGATGAAGTCCTTAGGACTACCTAGATTTGACAAAGTAGGACTTGTCATTTAGTCCTTAAATTTTTCATGACCAAAAGATACGTTGTTATTTAGGATGACAACATTTTTCGAGTATAGGTCGTTGTGTGCCATATAGGTTGGTTATCCTCGTAACCAAGGAGTGTTGAGACACTGGCATGACATGCAAGTGAGATGTATGGGTACATCTACACTGAATGTGACCAACTCAGGAGCTTTTCTTCTATCAAGATTAGCTCCGAAGAATATGGGTATATGTGTCCCTTAGACCTGAGACCACCATGGTGACTTGCTAGCAACTCACTGTACTTAAGTGTTGGACTATCAGAATTTTTAATTTAGTGACAAAAGACTATTAGGTGCAGTCAAGTACTTGGCTTGTCGGTGTGTGAGTTAAGATGGGATTGATCCCTCTAAGTATTGGAGCAAGTGCATCGCTATATTTCAATTTAACAAATCCTCGGTTGGGGTAGTCCATATAATGGATGCCAAATTTTGAAATACAATATGGATAAATTTAAGGATTAACAGTAAATCCTAGATCGTCCATTTGAGCATCGTGATCAAAGGGATGAATTATACGATAACCATATTCCATAGGTTCGTCATTGTTGCATTGCGACTTTTTGACCTATGTGGATGTCGGGTACCATAGCTAGATGGTCACATCGATTGGTATAGAAAATTAGTTTTTATGCTACCAGCTTAGGATTTGAACCTATGGGGTCACACACATAAGGAGTTCCTACCTGATCTGATGGCTGATCATGAGTCTTGATGACTAGGACACTATGGTCAAGAGTCCCACTAGATTGGGATTCTATGATCAAGAGTCCTACTGGACTGAAACTCTGAGTCCTACTCATCTATGACTCTCTGATTAGAAGTCCCACTAGTCTAGGACTCTGAGATCATAAGTTTCATTCATTTAGGATACTGGGTTCAAGAGTTCCACTAGATTGGGACTCTTCAAGAGTTTCATATTGATGGAACTCTGTTGCCCGATAACCCATCCAATTTAGACTCAGATATTTTTAAAGGATTAATTAATAATTTAATTATTGATTAGCTTAATTTGATTGAGCAATGAGGATTCGATCAAGTTTGATTGAATTTAATTTGATTGGGTTTGACTGGATCAAGTCATGAGATGACCAAATTGCTATGAAAGTTTTGACCTTGATTTGATCAGGACCTAGATCTAATTAATTTTTAATTTAATTAAAATTTTATTAGATTAATCTAAGCCTAATTTGGTTGGGTTTAACCTAATCTAATTGGGTCTAGATTAATTAGTTTGGTTGAAACTAATTAAGACCAAGTCAAATGAAGTTTGAATTCAAACACTCCCATGCGCCCACCATTTTTTACTTTTCCACTCTTGTTCCATGCCCAAAATTTTTTGTACATAACTTCTCTCTTGCCTAGAAGGTTTTTGTGCCCCATCCCTTATCTTAATTTGATCTGGTCCAAGGGTTGGACCAGTTCAAAGTAAGTTGAGTTTTGAATTCAACTCAGTTTGTTGGAGGTTGGAACCAATCTAACCCCATCCCTTATCTTAATTTGATCTGGTCCAAGGGTTGGACCGGTTCAAAGTAAGTTGAGTTTTGAATTCAACTCAGTTTGTTGGAGGTTGGAACCAATCCAACCTTATCTGCTTCCTACGCCCTCCCTTTTGTTTGTCGAATATTTTTGGAGAAATAAAAATATTTGCACATAGATGGAGAGTCCTTCTGCATGTTAAACACATGAGAGGAGGTGTTGGATAAAGATAAGAGGCTCATTTAATTTTTGAAATTAAGTGAGTGGTTAAAACCTCCCAACCACTCGACCCTTATCTTTTTCCATGCACTTTTCCCATGGTATTCATGTCAATAAATTATGAGAATTTTTGTGTATGCTGAAGAAGGGGAAAAAATTATGTGATAAAAATTTTAGAGTGATTGGGAATTAGTTTTGGGCAAAATAAATCTCAGAGTGAAGGTGAGCAGGGTCCTACAGCACTTTACTTTTCCCTCATGACTCTCTTCTCTTTTGATTTTCACCTCTAAGGATACCTAATTTATAGATATGATCTAAATAGTGTTTATAGATTGAAAAGTCATATTTCCATAAAAACTTATTTCATGGAAAAACTCCACATAGAGAGGGCGTGATAGGATTTTTAGTATGTCAGGGTTTTTAGGCCAAGTGAAATCCTAGTTTTGGGAATCTAGGTTCGGATGGAGAGATCGAGTGCTGTGAGCATCAAATCACCACCAAATTTAAAACACCTCTTCATCCTCCAATATTTATATTCTAATTTTTTAAAGTATCCAAGAAATTAGAAAGTATATGATCGATCGGATCAATCATGATCAGCCATCAAAGTCTCCGACGAGGAGCTAGCACTCTGATGGAGTTCAAGAATCAGGAGCTCTATATAGACCATCCATAGAGGTCGGATGAGTGTGTGGCTATGGCGTAACACCACAGCTTCTTTTGGGGGATTCAGATAGTGGAGATCAGCTATCCGCAAAAAGGTATCGAGTTCTAAACTCGTATCGATTAGTAGATTTGATTTGCTGATCGAATGCATTTTATTTTTCTATCACATATTAGCATGTTTAGATCCTGAGAAGAATTTATTTGATATGATCAATGCATGCATAGTATTAATTTTAGATTAATATTTACTTTCACTACTATTTTATTGAAAAATATTTCAAAAATGCATGCTTAAACCCTATGCGATTTGCTTCAGGGAGGACATCAAGATACGTGCGGGCATAGTGGAGAAAGGATCGGTCGGCTGGCTTGTTCTTTCCTCTTAATCCATTTTTTGTTCTTCTTCCCTTCCTTTTTTTTTGGTGGGGAGAAGATCGGCACCGCCTGAAATTGTGATAGAGGACCTCGATGCCATCTAAGATCGTGAGGGAGATCCGTGCCACCTGAAATTATGAGGGAAGACTTCAGCACCATTGCGATGGGTTTGCTCAACTAGAGGGTGTGCCCAAACATGCAGGAGAGGGGAGATCGGCCAGAGGGACACCGTCGATTGCACCTAGGAGTGCAGGAAGGGAACTTGGCCATGGCTGGGAACACACAGGGAGGAACTTGGCCACGACTAGGAGTGCCCGGGGATGAGATTGGCCTGAGGGACATCATCGATTGTGCCTGGGAATGCAGGAGGGGAACTCGACCATGGCTGGGAATGCATAGGAAGGAACTAGACCACAACTGGAAGTGCTCGGGGAGGCGATCGACTAGAGGAAGCACCGAAATGCATGGGAGAGGGAAGAACATTGGAGTTGCCATGGGTTGCACTCAGGAGAGGAGACTAGCTATAGCTAAAGGCATGCGATGAGAAGGTTGGAGCTACCGTAGGTTCATGAGGTAGGAGAAGATCAGAGAGATCATTCAAGTTCCACCTGAGAGCAAGAAGATCAGAGGAGGCCGGATGCCCATAGACTAAGAGGCTCACGGATGCCAACCCCTCCCCATCCTCTTCTCTATTTTTTGAAACTGAATCTCTTAGCTGGAGCCACCATAGGATGCACCTAGAAGTGCATGGGAGGAGCTCGGCCAGAGATGCGTGGGTGCGTGGGAGAGGAACTCGGCTGTCGGTGGTGCACGGGAGAGAGGAGATGGTCGGAGTTGCTTGGGCATGAGGAAGGCTAGCCAGAGTTGCCATGCGGGGGAGAGAGAAGCCTACTGGACTAGTGGTCGCATGGAGGAGAGGATCCACAAGATAGGAGGTTGCCCGGGGGATAAGGCCGGTTGAAGGTCGATGGGCGCATTAGGATTTTGCCTGGGATCATAGGGAAAATCGATCGGAGGAGCTTGAATGCACGAAGGTCAGTCGAGGTCGTGAGAGAGAAGGTCGGGCGCGAGAGGGAAGGTCGCCGACCCTGCTCCTCTTTCCATTTTCTTTTGTTTTTGTTGTTGTCGTTTGTTTTCTCTCTTTTTTTTTTGAATCAATTCTCATCGCTTTGGTCCCCAATACTTTTTTAGTGTTACACAGAGTATAAGCTAGAATCCAATCAACAGAAAATCATTAATGTAATGCATGCACTAGTCTAACTTAGAAGCCAAAATCAAATATATATTCTATAGATCACCACATTATCAATCACTAATGATGGATTTTCCCTCTTTCCTCTAGATTTTTTTTTTTGGGTACAAAAATCATGACAATCTTCGCAACCAAAAGAAATAGTAATTGGGCATTTTGAAGGTTTATGATCAATCAAATCTCCTAAACCAGGTGAATGCTAATTCCTTGGGTTCATCCAAGGATAAGAATGCTTATGATAGGCCATATTTCTGATGCGATTTAAGACATTTCATAGTGTGCTACCATTAGGCTTCTCAATCAACTGAAGTTGCTCCTGTTCTCAGAAGTAGATCCTCTACTAACAAATGAAGAAATAATTACCACAAGCAACCATGCATTTAGTGATACAATCACTTTCTAGACATACAAGGCACAATTTCAGCTTTTCCCTCAACTATGTGGGTGGTGCCTATGCTGATCTCTATTAGAGGATGAGTGCGAGCTATGGCATTCACTGTGACTTTATGGTGAACAATGAAAAAAAATAATTTTTCGATCCCAAATAAAGATGCAATAGGTATGACAGCAGGTTCATGCCAAAGTAACCGCTAACATGGGAAAGTCTCTCTTCACTCTTCTTTAATTTTTATGATATCCCTCCATTTTTTCTATCTCTTCCAAGATCTTAGTCTCTCTATTTCATTTTGGATTTCAGAGGTTGCTTTTATTTTGCCCAGTATATTGGAGTGCAAATGAAGATCCTCCTTCTAATGCTCGATTCTATCTAGAACTCAAGAGAATGGATGAAAAATCAAAAATATAATATGACTAGAAAATTATCATTATTATATTTCTTATCTGGATCTTGTGGCATTTTCACTGGTTCAGATCATCCCTATCACCGTCTCCTTTCTTGCTTGAGCCCTCTCTCCGATTGAAAATTTTTCCTCATTTGGAGCCCTCTAGTTTGAGCCTGGTAGGATCTGTTGAAGATGGATGATGAATCCCATCATTATTGGAGCGATATGATGGAGCTCCTCTTGCTGGATGCTCATTTCTTCTCACAAATGGGCTCAAAAGCCCTTCCTCTAGCACCATCTATTGACGTAAAAATCTATCTCGAGATTAGATCGCAGAAGTTGCACGACGGTGGCAAGTCGACGGCAGCAGGATGGATGTGGCTGTACCTACAAAAGAAGTCTTCGATTGGAGTTGGCTTTGGTGGGGACCCTCCGATGCTCAAATCAGTTTTTCATTTAACAGAGGGAAGAAGATGAGCCTTCAGGAGAAAAGAGTTGCGTACCTTGGGGTCCCATTTTTTTCTCTTTCATCGAAGGGTCTGGAGTTTGTTAAGATGGGTTGTAGGTTGTTAGTCGTAGGAGAGCAGTGGATTGTCAGACATATTTTGTTTGTCCACTAGAATATTCTCAAAAATCATGTCAGGTATTGTCTCCTTATGGCATGTAAGAGAAAAGTTGACAATCTGGAGGAGTTCATCCTAGGGGAGTTCATCCTGGGGGAGTTCATGTTGGAGGAGTTCATCCTGGAGGAGTTCATCCTGGGGGAGTTCATCCTAGAGGAGTTCATCCTGGAGGAGCTCATCCTGGAGGAGTTTCTCCTAGAGGAGCTCATCCTGGAGGAGTTCGTCCTAGAGGAGTTTATCTTGGAAGAGTTCATCCTGGGGAAGTTCATCTTGGAGAAGTTTGCCCCTTAATTTATCCTTCTGAAGATTTTGGCTTTTATCTTTTGATAACTTCAAGCTCGGCCTAAGATGGAACCTCGGCCTCAGCCTTCAATGGCCTTCAATTCAGCCTTCCGAAGACCTTGGCTTCCATCTTTTGATGATATCAAGCTCGATCTGACTCAAGATCTTGTCCTCAATCTTCTAGCCTACAACATGACTTTAGCTTCTATCTTTTGATGAACTCAAGTTTTGCCTGAGATAGGACCTTGGCCTCAACCTTTCGAAGACCTTCAATCAGCCTATGTTCTCATATCTTTGGGAGGCAAAAAATCGCCCCAATAGAATCCTTCTGTGCAGTTGGCGTAAGTGAGTAATCTTGATCGTTAGCTCTGAGTAAATTTTTCTCAATTTTTGGATCTTATCTTTCATCTTATTCAATTTCTTCTTCAAATGATGAACTTCTATTTTCAAGTTCCTAATCACGGACTTCAAAGGGATGCTTTGAGGTAGTGGCTCAGCTTTGATTGGAGATGATGGGTCATGGCTTCGATCACTAGAAGGATTCTAAATGACACACACCATAGCTCAAGTACAAAGAAAAAAAAATTACTTTTATTACTCAAAATATTTTATGTACATCAGAGGGAAAGAAGAAAAGATACAATTATTAGGGATTCTCAACCTCAGGAGGCATGGCGGTAGATGAGGTTGGAGCATTCTCTGCAACCTCAGGCTTCGGAGCTAGTTTGGGTGCTTAAGCAGCAGGTTTAGAGGTTTCAAGGATAGGTTCGATAGTAGGAGAGATAGCATCGATATTGGAGGGACTTGCTTCATTGCCAGGCTCGTCCGTTAAAAGATCAAGGTCCACATTTGGGGAGTTCTTCACAACCCTCCTCATGTAGATCTCAAATCCCTCCAGAAATGCCTCCTTGGCAAAGATGATCTTGATATCCTCTATAGCCTTGGAGGACTTGAAGGCCTCAATAGCTCGTTCCCTCTCCGTGTTGACCTCCTCTTCAATTTTCTTCCTCTTGTTCTCTGAAAGAGTCAAGGCTGCTTTCAATCAAGCAGATGCTTCTTCTACCCTTTGTAGCACCTCCCGAAGGTGCTCAATTTCTATAGTCTGAACTTTCGAGGCCACCTTCAAGCAATCAACCTCGGCCTGAACACTCTTGATCTCTGCCTGAGCTTCCTAAAGAGCCCTTGAAGCTTTGGCTTGGTAGAGATTCACTACTTTTGAATGTGCAAATAAGTAATGCCCTAGCTGCAGAATAAAAGGCAAGTTATGACTCCGAAATATAGTGACATTCAATTAAGCTTGGAAGAGGATGATTACCTCAAGATAAGCAGCAAATGACTCATCAAACCTCTTCGCATTCTCTGTACGAACCATCTTGTTAACGATGTGTAGGAGGATGCTCCCCTCCATCAAGGAATGGACGACCTCCGGATCATCCAGAGAGGCCTGCTCTTGGCCAGAGTTCTCGCCACCAGAGTGTCCGACCTTTGTACTGACCTTCTTACCAATGGCCTTCTTCTTCTTCTCCTCAGCAACTTCCCCCTACTCTGGAGGCATGGGGGTGGTGACTTCATTTGGCAGAGTCAGGCTTAGAGCAGCCACGGCCATATCTGGAAGAGGGATGGTTTGGATCGGCATTGCCAAGCTAGCTTCTTTAACATGAGCTCTTTTTGATGGTTCCCCTGCAAAACCATTCTTCGTCTTAAGGGACTTGATTTCCTTAGACAGGAAATTCCATTCCTCTAGAGTGATTTTTGTGATGGTGAGAGTCAAGGTCAGAAGAAAGAATAAGGTATAATTGATAAGTCTCAAAAACTACTTGTCGGATCGAGGAGACTAAGATCGAGGTTAAACAAGGTCTGATCATCCAGCAGTCCAAAAATCAGAGGAGCTCGGTAGTCCTTCAGTTTGTTGGCCAAGTCCTAATCTTCTTTCTCTAGTCTAAGAGCTTGATGGATTGAATCTCTCATATCTCCCTAGGGAGGAAGTTCTAATTCTAAGGAGGGGCAAAAGATGAAGAAGAATGTTTCTTTCTAGTTGTGAATGAAAGAAGAGCGCCCTTAAGCAACCTCTTCTTGTCGAACTAAGAAGAGATGTACCATCAATCTTTGGTAGTGCGATGATCTTTGAAAGTAAAGAAGTTATGGAATAAACAAATAGTAGGTCGGACATCGGCCATAACACACAAGGAAAGAAACTCTATGATGAACCTAAATGAGTTCGACACTATAGAGGCAGAGGAAATGTTAAGGAATCTAAAAAGGGCTACCATGAAGGAAGGAATTGGGAGCCAAAGTCCAGCACGAAGGCCTTTGGTATACAAGCAAATGCAACCCAGAGTAGGAGAACAAGCTCGATCACTAGGACTAGAAAGTTTGAGTTCATACTCGGAAGGAATCCCAAACTGGATCCTAATTAGAGAAAGATCTTCATGTCGAAGTTTGCAAGGGATCATGTTAGGGATGAAAGGAGGATGGGATACTTCTACAGGTTCAGTGTCCTTAGGGGTTGGATCCATCAGGGTCAGATGGGCTGAACTCTTAGAGCTTGTTGATCAAGACTCTTCGGTGGATATATGGATCAAACTAAATTTGAAAAAACCCTCAAAAATTAAGAAAAATAAGGCACAAAACCTCTTTAAAGAAACTAAAAGGACAAGATGCAAAAGACATAGAAATAATCAAAAGAAGGGTTGTGGAACTAACCTAAGTTGATTAGGAAGAGCGATGAGATGACGGGTGCGATGAAAATCGAACGGGAAGGTGCTGGGACTGGAAGAAATGGTGGAAGATGCTAGAACTCTCAAGTGGGAGGAAGATGAAAACCAGAGGAAGAAAGAAATAAGCTTAGGCAAAGTGAAGTCCCAGAGGAAGAAGGTGAAATTAAATATCTCGAGGAGCCCGAGGTGGTTATAGTTGCAGATCTTCTCCAACCGATCATCGTTTGACATGTGTCGAATGAAGGAGAAATTCTGATTTCTCGGATCAGGTTCATTTAGATTTGATCGGATCAAGAAAGATATTTTAAAAATTTTTCTCATGCATCTAGATCAAATCTGAGATATTTTAGATCTAATTTTATAGATCTAATAAATAAAAAAAATAAATTAAATTTGATTTAATTATACCTTGATGCTGGGTAATCAGATTACACTTTGATGATTCTGCTGATTGCTTGAGGTTCTGGATCTAGCCATGCAAGCACCTGACCTCTATCGGTATTCACTCGATTGGATCTAAAGATCTTCTCCTTCTTTATCACCTCTTCAAAAATCAATTTTGGATTTGATTTGGAGGATCTTCAAAACTTCTTTCAAAAATCTGCTGTTGTCTCTACAGCAGTGCTGCCTTCTACCTCCCTAGGCATGCACCCCCTTCTTTCCAATTTTCAATAAGTGGACAAGCCCCTATCTGCTCTCTAATAAGTGCATGACACATGGGTAGATTTTCAAGGGTCAAAGGTCAATGTTTGACCAAAGTTAAAGGACAAGAATTAGTAGGTGATGAAAAATGGTAGGTGTTGTCTCAAATTTATTTCATAAATTAAGACCATCCTTTTCTGACCTGGACAAGCTTCAGTCAGACCAAGTAAAGGTACCTGAGTGAGCACAAACTCATTTGGCTCAGTTGAGATAATATTTAATGATAATAAAAGGAGAACATTAGGTTCAATCCTGTGCTAGCACGATTTCCTAGAACCTAATTGAATCTAATTCAAATCAATTGAACTGGATTAGTCCAATTGATGATATCTAGATCCAAACCCTTATTTGTGTGACCCAGTTAGGTTTAGTTCTGTATATAATGGGATATATCGTGATCGCTATCATCAACATCATCGAAACTTCTTTCGATGGATCAGAACTCTTCTGATTCAGACAACTAGAATGATCGATCATCTAAATCATTCTAATTACTCCCAAAATCTACCAGTGACACCTAGTAGTATATGATGGCAACCCATCAAAATTGAAAATGAACCTCTTGGTGCAGTTACTTGTGTGATTAGGTTCTTCTATCTTGAGCCCTGATCAGATTAGGGTTAAGGCGAACTCGTCAAACCCTAATTTCTATTCATATGATTTAATCATTTTGATTCAAGTCCGATGTGAAAACCTTAATAGAAACTCTTTCTATTATTTCACTCTGTCATGGCCATGGGCTTATGGACTTGATTCTCATGATTCATCATAGGGCTGCTCCTTCATCCACTCGAGGTAGATAGATTCCCTCTTGGTGCAATCCTAATTCCTACAATGAACATGCTATAGCCAACATACACCTTCAGGATTTTGAATGGCTAGGAGACCGAGTTATGGTGTAGTCAAACTATAACACCCTCAAGGTGAACTATCGATGCACCTTAGGTCAAAGAACCAGACACACCACTGCAGCTTCGAGTCAGTCATCGATGAGAAGGTAGACTTTCTTATGACTGCTCGAGGTGGTCATGCTCAGTGCCCTCATTCTCTAACGAGTACCTATACTCTTGCTCCAGTGTCTCTACACCATAGACTCAAGACTCATCTACTATGAAGAAGTGATTGTACACTAATCTTATCGGATCAATCACCATCCTCATGATGATCCTACGATCAGAAGCATTTTATGAGTTAATAATGAAAATTCTTGTCTTAAATTTTCAACTCTTGAAATAAGAATTATCATTTCCATTAACTCAAGGGATGTATCATAAATACTAACTACACATTTATGATAGAAAATAATCTATTTTATTATTTATAGTTAAAATTATAATTTTGCCCCTAGAAGTGTATTACAAGTGTCAGCCAATTCTGACTTCTAGGGAACACATATCTAACAAACTCTCACTTGATCTAAAGCCAATTGGCTACAAATCTAAGTCCCATCTTCTCAAGGTGGGCTTCGATCTTCTGCTGGCCCAATGGTTTTGTAAGCTAGTCTACCGCATTATCTGCGGAGTCGACTCTCTTGACCTCGACGTAACCCTTCTCAAGGTAGTCGTGGATGAGGTGATATCGCCGCTCGACATGCTTGGATTTTTTGTGAGACCTCAGCTCCTTAGCAAGGGCTATGGTGCCATTGTTGTCGCAATATAGAAGAATGGGATCTGATGGCATCACTCCAATTTTTGCAGTAAACTTCTTATACCAGAATGCCTTCTTTGTAGCTTCTGACGTAGCGATGTATTCTACTTCCATGATGGAATCTGCTATCACTATCTGCTTAGAACTTTTTCAACTGACAGCTCCATTGCACAGAAACAGACTTTCAGATGTCGACTTTCGATCATCTATATCGAACATAAAATCCGAGTCTATATACCTTGGACTTGGAGTTCTCCATTACCAAAGACCAACAACATATTCTTAGTTCTTCTCAAGCACTTAAGGATACATTTCACAATAGTCCAGTGTTCTTCATCTAGATTCGATTGATATCTGCTCGTGACACTCACAACATAGGCTATATCAGATCGTGTACATAACATGGCATACATGAGGCTCCCTATTACTGAAGCATAAAGGATCTTGCTCATGCATTCTATTTCCTCAGGTGTGCTAGGGCACATCTTCTTGAAAAGATGAATGCCATGTCTGAAGGGTACCAAACCCCTCTTAGAGTTTTCCATGCTAAACCTCTTTAGCACTTCCTCTATGTACATCTTCTGTGAAAGTCCTAGCATCCTATTCAGTCTATCTCTATAGACCTTTAATTTTCTTGAATAAAGGATGCTTCTCCTAGATCTTTCATGGAGGATTCTTTAGATAACCATATTTTAACTATGATCAACATGAGAATATCATTTTCAATAAGAAGGATGTCATCCACGTATAATACGAGGAAGACAACAGCGCTCCCACTGATCTTTTTGAAGACACATTGCTCCTCCTCATTTTTAATGAAATCAAATAATTTGATTACATCATTAAAGCGAGTGTTTTAGCTCTGAGATGCTTACTTAAGTCCATATATGGACCTTTGCAGCTTGCATATCTTTCGATCATCATCACTGGATGTGAAATCTAGTGGCTATTCCATATAGATATATTCCTCAAGATATCCATTTAAGAATGCCGTTTTTACGTCCATTTATCATATTTCATAATCAAAATAGGCTGCAATAGCAAGTAATGTGCGAATGAATTTTAGCATAGCTATTGATGAAAAGGTATCCTGATAGTCAATGCCTTCATGTTGACTATAACCTTTTGCCACTAATCTAGCTTTGAATGTCTCCACATTTCCATCTATACCAATCTTTCTCTTGTAGATCCATTTATATCCAATAGGTACTATACCTTCTGGTGGATCTACTAAGGTCTAGACTTAATTTGAGTGCATCGAGTCAATTTCTGACTTCATTCCCTCTAACCATTTCTTGGAGCCGATATTCGATATCTTCTCGTTATAGATTTTGGGATCATCACCATGAACCCCATTGCCTACGAGGAACATTTTCTCTACTTTCTCTAAAATAGTACCTAAGTACCTCTCAAGAGGATGGAAAACTCTTTTCGATCTATGAGGTGGAGGAGATAGTGATTAGATTGGCTTAACCTGATTTGATTCCATTTGGTCCTTAGCTCGTTGCTCTTGTGAGACTTTCTCCTCAAGCTTGATCTGCTTTCCAATGCCGCTATCTTGAATAAACTATTTTTCAAGAAAGATGGCATGTCAACTCATAATTATATTGTGATCTTCTAGAATGTAGAAATAATATCCTAATGACTCTTTAGGATATCCTATAAATCAAGCTCTAAAAGACCTAAAGTCTAACTTGTCTGCTTGTTGTCTTTTGACATGAGCCGGACAACCCTAAATTTTGAGATGACTCAAACTTAGTTTCTTACCATGCTATATCTCATACAGTGTGATAGAAATAGTTTTAGAAGGAAGCTTATTCGGTAAGTATATTTCTGTTAACAAACAGTATCCCCAAAGAAAATTAGGAAGGTCTATGAAGCTCATCATGGATCGGACCATATCTAATAGAGTCTAGTTCCTCCATTCTGAAACTCCATTGAGTTAAGGTATTCCAGGTGGAGTCCATTGAGAGATTATTCCATTTTTCTTAAGATAGTCCAGAAATTTTTGACTAAGGTATTTACCTCCTCGATCTGATCGAAGAACCATAATGGGTTTTTCTTTTCGCTTTTCGACTTCATGTCTGAATTTCTTAAACTTTTGAAAAGCTTCAGACTTATGTCTCATAAGGTACACATACCCATACCTAGATAAATCATCTCTAAAGGTTATGAAGTAAACAAAGTTGCCTCTAGCTGACACATCAAATGGGTCGCATACATCAGTATGTACTAAGGCAAGAAGATCTGTGGCCCTTTCCCCATGTCCTACAAAAGAAAGTTTAGTCATTTTGCCATGAAGACAAGATTCATAAATTGGATATGACTCGAAAGTCAACGAAGTCAATAGCCCAATTTTCTTAAATTTGTTAACCGTATCTTCTGCTATATGACTTAGTCTTAGGTGCTATAGATACCTATCATTTGGATTATCCCTAGGTCGTTTCATGGTATTCACATTTTGCTCGATATTAAAAATATATACATCAATATATAACTGATAAAGACCGTTAATAAGAAAATCACTTGCAATCTTATTTCTTTCATAAAGAATGTTACAATGGTCCTTAAGAAAACTAATTATATAGCCTTCTAATGCAAGGCAAGAAATAGAAATCAAATTCCTACTTGCTGCAGACACATAATAACAATCTTTTAATACTATATCTAAACCAGATGGTAGTCGAAGAGGGTATATTCTTATGACTATAATAGCAACTCTTACTCCATTTTTGATGTGCAGGATCATCTCACCATCCCTCAGCCTCCTGCTATCCTTAAGATCCTGCATGGAAGTGCATAAATGAGCACTAGAACCAGAGTCAAGCACCCAATTGGATGCAGAAGAAACCATAAGGTTAGACTCAATAACAAGCATACCTCCAAAAGGACCTGCCTCCTTCTTATTCTTCAGGGTGGCTAGGTATGTAGGGCAGTTCCACTTTCAATGGCTGTCATTATTGCAATGGAAATATTTTCTTTTGTCAGCGGTCTTCTTCTTTAGCTCTGTCTTTTTCTTCTTTCTTCCTTCCACCTTCTACTTTTTCACAGACTTCTTCTTCTTTCCAAAAGACTTTCTCTTGCAAGAAGTTCGTTCCATAGCAAGCACTGAGCCTTTAGAACCTTTCACAAAAAGCTCAGCTGTATCCAGCATGTTCATAAGTTCGGCCAAAAAATTTTGAAGTTTATGATATGGTAGTTCATGATGAACTGTCCATACGCATCAGTCAAAGATTGCAGAATTATGTCATTCTGTAGATCCAAGTCTAACTTCACTCCGAGCTTCTCAAGCTCTTCCAAATCCTTGATCATCATCAGACGATGATCTTGGACAGACTGCCCATCACGCATCTTAGCCTTGAATAGTCGTTTAGTGACTTGATACTTGGCTGCGCGACTTTATTCACCAAACATCTCTTATAGGTGAGTCAATATTTGGTGAGCAGTCCTGATATCTTTATGATGGCGCTAAAGTTCATCAGACATCGAGCCCAACATATAATATCTGGCCTTGTTATCTTCATTCCTCTACTTATCCAGAGATGCTCTCTATTCAGCGGATGGACGATCTGGTAAGGTGGGAGGGTCATGATCCAATACATGAGTTAATTTTTTAGAACCCAAAATAATTTTGATGTTTCGAAGCCAATCCTTGTAATTTGGTCTGGTTAGTCTATGGGTATCCAGGATTCGTGCTAGTGGGTTGGATGCAGACATTTTTCTATAGAGAGTCAAAGTTTCTAGTTAGATATTGTAATTAAGACTTAACTAATTTGTTTAAAGATTTTATTTTTAAATAAATTAGCTTCCACTACTTTGTCGGATCCCTATACTCTCTCTGTAGAAATGTGAAAATCGCCATGTTTAATGATTTCTAGTGGGTGGTGCGGTCCCACCAACTAACTCATCACCTCATCTAATAGTTATTGGTGATGGGTTAGTCAATGAGTGAACAACTCTTGTTCAATGATTCTCTAATCATGGTGCACCCAAAATTGATCTCTAATTCATGAATCTCACCATGTCGAAAATATTGATCCACTCCTTAGTTAAGTCAGACCCACCATTTGCATAGATTGGATTCCTAATTGAGTCTCTCACCAAATCTAGAATATTGAGTCCAATTCATCCTCCAGCCCATAGAATCCAATGCCTAATAGACATGGTTGCATCTTTTCGATGCAACTGAACCACTATAACCAGTCGAGAACAATCAACCTCGGAAAGGACCTGCACATCTACAATGGTGGAAGATCTTAGACATAATCTTTTCTAAGGGAGATTTAATTTAGGTCTTATTAAACTAGACTTGACATAGTCATAACCATTATGACTAACCTAGTCGCATGGGATAGCTCGGATTATTGACCACCTCAGATCAGAACTGAGTCAACAAACATGGCTAGTAAGTGAGTCCAATGGAAGGGATATGCCATTAACTCAACATGAATGCATTTGAGTCGAGTAGCTCCCAATCAAAAATCAATTGATCGTATCTGCCAAACTTACCTTACACACTAAATTATTAAGCCAGAACCAATCGGGTTAGCCTACAATCCAGACTCTAACCACTAAGCTTAATTAGGTCATAGCTGAAGGAAAAATCAGATTTTCTGGATCAGGTTCGTTCAAATCTAATTTGATCATGAGGCATATTTCAAAAATTTTTTCTTAGATCTAAATTAGATCTAATACTTTTCAGATCTGATTTTAGGATATGATAAATAAGAAAAATTAAATTAAATTAAATCTAAATTAATGTTACCTTGTTTGGGTAATCTGATTATCCTTTGATGATCCTGTTGCTTTCTTGAGGTTCTGGAAGTAGCCACGCAATTGTTTGGCCTCTACCGATATCCACTCGGGTAGGATCTGGAGATCTTCTCCTTCTCTTTCTTTTCTACAAAAATTAGATCTAAATCTGATTTTAAAGATCATCAAAACTCCTTTTGAAGATGTGCTGCGGTCTCTTGTAGCAGGGCTGCCTTCTTGTCTTCCTGTCACCTTTAGATTGCCTGAATCGCACCAAACTCATGCCCAACTGCTTTTGGGCATGGAGAGGAGAAATAAGACTAGTAGATGGCATGGAGAAAGGGAGGAAGAGAGGTTGTGGCATTGGCAAAAGACTAGTCCTCTCAAAGTTGGCGCAAACAGGGTTTACATAGACCCTGTCTACGCCATGCAGTGCCACATCATCCCGGCCAATCATTGCCTTTTATACAACCAGATCTAAATTTGATTAATGGAATGACATCACCCAATCCAATCAGATTAGAGTCCCTCTCAAACCACCTTAGATGGTGCCAAGACTGGTCAAAGAAGAGTCTTTGGCGCCATCTAGGTTGAGTCCAATAAGCAACCTGGAGTCCCATCCGTATGGGACTCCAGTGTTTGTCCACATGGGGCGCACGCCATCCAAGGCATGCACCCTCCATCTTCCTACCAAATGGCAGGTGGACTTGGTCAATAAGTCTCTCCTATGGGTGCATGACACATGGGCAGATGTCCAAGGGTCAAAGGTCAACGTTTGACCAAATTCAAAGGACAAGAATTAGCAGGTGACGAAAAATGGCAGATGTTGTTTCAAATTTATCTCATAAATTAAGACAATCCTTTTTTGACCTGGACAAACTCCAATTAGATCAAGTAAAGGTACCTGAGTGAGCATAAACATATTTGGCTCAGTCGAGATAACTTTTAATGATACAAAAAGAAGAACGTTAGGTTCAATCGTGTGCTAGCACGATTTTCTTGAACCTAATTGAATCTAATTTAAATCAATTAAACTAGCTTAGTCCAATTGATGATATTCAGATCCAAATTTTTGTTTGTGTAATCTAGTTAGATTCAGTTCTGTATGGTGATGGGATATGTCATGATCTCCATCATCAACATCATCAAAACTTCTTTCGATGGATCAGAACTCTTCTAATTCAGACAACTAGAATAATCGATCATCTAAATCATTCTAATTGCTCCAAAAATCCACCAGTGACACCTAGCAGTATATGGTGGCAACCCATCAAAATTGAAAGTCAATCTCTCGGTGCAGCTACTTGTGTGATTAAGTTCTTCTATCTTGAGCCTTGATCAGATTAGGGTTAAGGTGAACTCATCGAACCCTAATTTCTATCATATGATTTAATCATTCGATTCAAGTCTGATGTGAAAATCTTAATAGAAACTCTTTCTATTATTTCATACTCTGCCATGGCCATGGGCTTATGGACTTGATTCTCATGATCATCATAGGGCTGCTCCTCTTCTATCGAGGTAAATAGATTCCCTCTTGGTGCAATCCAATTCCTACAATGAACATATTATAGTGAACATACACCTCAAGGTTCCAAATGGCTAGAAGACCGAGTCATGGTGTAGTCAAATTATAACACCCTCAAGGTGAACTATCGATGCACCTTAGGTCAAAGAACTAGACACACCACTGCAGCTTTGAGTCAGTCATCGATGAGAAGGTAGACTTTCTTATGACTACTCGAGGTGGTCACGCTTAATACCCTCGTTCTCTAATGAGTACCTATACTCTCGCTCTGGTGTCTCCACATCATATACTCAAGATTTATCTACTATCAAGAAGCGATTGTACACTAATCTTTCGGATCAATCACCATCCTCATGACGATCCTACGGTCAGGAGCTTTTTATGAGTTAATAAATGAAAATTCATGTCTTAAATTTTTAACTCTTGAAAATATGAATTATCATTACCATTAACTCAAGGGATGTATCAAAGACACTAAAAATATATTTATGATAGAAAATAATCCATTTTATTAATTATAGTTGAAATTATAATTTTGCCCCTAGAAGTGTATTACAAGTGTCAGCCAATTCTGACTTCTAGGGCACACATATCTAACAAACCTCACTTGATCTAAAGCCAATTGGTTACAAATCTATGTCCCATCTTCTTAAGGTAGGCTTCGATCTTCTGTTGGCCCATTGGCTTTGTAAGCGGATCCACCACATTGTCTGCTGAGTCGACTCTTTTGACCTCGACGTAACCCTTCTCGAGGTAATCACGGATGAGATGGTATTGCCACTCAATGTGCTTAGATTTTTGATGAGACCTCAGCTCCTTAGCAAGGGTTATGGCACCATTGTTGTTGCAGTACAGAGGAATGGCATTTGATGGCATTACTTCGATCTCTGCGGCAAACTTCTTATACCATAATGCCTTCTTTGCAGCTTCTGATGCAGCGATGTATTCTGCTTCCATGGTGGAATCTGCTATCACTGTCTACTTGAAACTTTTTCAACTGACAGCTCTACCATTGCACACAAATAGACTCCCGAATGTTGATTTTCGATCATCTACATCGGACATAAAATTCGAGTCTGTATATCCCTGGACTTGAAGTTCTCCATTACCAAAGACCAACAACATATCCTTAGTTCTTCTCAAGTACATAAAAATATATTTCATAGAAGTCCAGTGTTCCTCACCTGGATTTGACTGATATCTGCTCGTGACACTCACAGCATGGGCTATATCAGGTCGTATACAAAACATGGCATACATGAGGCTCCCTATTGCTGAAGCATAAGGGACCTTGCTCATGCATTCTATTTCCTCAGGTGTGCTAGGGCACATCATCTTGGAAAGATGAATGCCATGTCTGAAGGGTACTAAACCCCTCTCAGAGTTTTCCATGCTAAACCTCTTTAGCACTTCCTTAATGTACATTTTCTGTGAAAGTCCTAGCATCCTATTCGGTCTATATCTGTAGACCTTAATTCCTAGAATAAAGGATGCTTCTCCAAGGTCTTTTATGGTGAATTCTTTAGATAACCATAATTAAACTATGGTCAACATGGGAATATCATTCCCAATAAGGAGGATGTCATCCACATACAGTACGAGGAAGACAACAGACACATGGCTCTTCCTCATTCTTGACGAAACCAAAAATTCTGATCACATCATTAAAATAAATATTTCAGCTCTGAGATGCTTGCTTAAGTCCATATATGGACCTTTGCAGCTTGCATACCTTATGATCATCATCACCGGATGTGAAACCTAGCGGTTGTTCCATATAGATATCTTTCTCAAGATATCCATTTAAGAATACCATTTTCACATCCATTTGCCATATTTCATAATCAAAATAGGCTGCAACAACAAGCAATGTGTGGATGGATTTAAGTATAGCTACTGGCGAAAAGGTATCCTGATAGTCAATGCCTTCACACTGACTATAACCTTTCGCCACTAATTTAGCCTTGAATGTCTTCATATTTCCATCTGCACCAATCTTTCTCTTGTAAATCCTTTTACATCCAATAGGTACTATACCTTCTGGTGGATCTACCAAGGTTCAGACTTGGTTTGAGTGCATCGAGTCAATTTCTGACTTCATTGCCTCTAACCATTTCTCAGAGTCAATATCTGATATCACCTCGTTATAGGTTTTGGGATCATCACCATGAACCCCATTAGCTACTAGGAATATTTTCTTTACTTCCTCTGAAATAGTACCTAAGTACCTCTCAGGGGGTTGGAAAATCCTTTTCGATCTATGAGGTGGAGGTGGTAGTGAATGGATTGGCTTAACCTAATTTGGTTCCATTTGGTCCTTAGCTCATTGCTCTTATGAGTCTTTCTCCTCGAGCTCGATCTGCTTTCTAATACCGCTATCTTGAATAAACTATTTTTCAAGAAAGATGGCATGTTGATTCACATTCACATTGTGATCTTCTGGAATGTAGAAATAATATCCTAATGACTCTTTAGGATATCCAATAAATCAGGCTCTGAATGACCTAAAGTCTAACTTGTCCGCTTGTTATTTCTTGACATGAGCCTGACAATCCTAAATTCTGAGATGACTCAGACTTGGTTTCTTACCATGCCATATCTCATACGATGTGGTAGGAATGGTTTTAGAAGAAACCCTATTCAGTAAGTATATTGCAGAGTGTCCCCAAAGAAAATTAGGAAAGTTTATAAAGCTCATCATGGATCGAACCATATCTAATAGGGTCTGGTTCCTCCGTTCCGAAATCCCATTGAGTTGAGGTGTTCCAGATGGAGTCCATTGAGAGATTATGCCATTTTTCTTAAGATAGTCCAAAAATTTTTGACTAAGGTATTCACCTCCTCGATCTGATTGAAGAACCTTGATGGATTTTTTAATTTGCTTTTGTACTTCATGTCTGAATTCTTTGAACTTTTTAAAAGCTTTAGATTTGTGTCTCATAAGATACACATATCCATACCTAGATAAATCATCAGTAAAGGTTATGAAGTAGATAAAGTTGCCTCTTGTCGGCACATCAAATGGGCTGCACACATCAGTATGTATAAGGGCAAGAAGATCTGTGGCCCTTTCCCCATGTCCTATAAAAGAAAGTTTAGTCATTTTGCCATGAAGACAAGGTTCACAAATTAGATATGACTCGAAAGTCAACAGACTCAATAGCACGATTTTCTTCAATTTGTTAACCCTATCTTCTACTATATGACCTAGTTTTAGGTGCCATAGATATCCCTAGGTCGTTTCATGGTATTCACCTTTTGCTCGATATTAAAAATAGATACATCAACATGTAACTGATAAAGACTGTTAATAAGGAAACCACTTGCAATTTTATTTCTTTCATAAAGAATATTACAATGATCCTTATGAAAACTAATTACATAGCCTTCTAATACAAGGCATGAAACAGAAATCAAATTCCTTCTTGCTACAGGAATATAATGACAGTCTTTTAACACTAAGCCTAAACCAGATGGTAGTCGAAGAGAGTATGTTCCCATGACCATGGTAACAACTCTTGCTTCATTTTCGACGCACAGGATCATCTCACCATCCCTTAGCCTCCTACAATCCTCAAGACCTTACATAGAAGTGCACAAGTGAGCACTAGAACCAGAGTCAAGCATCCAACTGGATGTAGAAGAAATCGTAAGGTTAGACTCAATAACGAGCATACCTCCAGAAGGACCTACCTCCTTCTTTAGGGTGGCTAGGTAAGTAGGACAGTTCTACTTCCAGTGGCCATCATTATTGCAATAAAAATATTTTTCTTTGTCAGTGGCCTTCTTGTTCAACTCTACCTTTTTCTTCTTTCCACCTTCTACCTTCTGCTTTTTCGCAGACTTCTTCTTCTTTTCAAAAGACTTTCTCTTGAAATAAGTCCATTCTATAGCAAGTATTGAACCTTTAGAACCTTTCATGGAAAGCTCAGTGGTAATTAGCATGTTCAAAAGTTCGGCCAAGAAATTTTGAAGTTTATGCTTATGGTAGTTCATGATGAACTGCCCATATGCATCAGTCAAGGATTGCAGAATTATATCATTCTACAGATCCAAGTTCAACCTCACTCCGAGCTTCTCAAGCTCTTTCAGATCTTTGATCATCATTAGATAATGATCTTGGACTGACTGCCCATCATGCATCTTAGCCTTGAAAAGTCATTTAGTGACATGATATTTGGCCGTGCGACTCTATTCACCAAATATTTCTTATAGGTGAGCCAACATTTGGTGAGCAGTCCTAATATCTTCATGTTGGCACTGAAGTTCATTAGACATCAAGCCCAACATGTAGTATCTGGTCTTGTTATCTTTGTTCGTCCACTTATCTAGAGACGCTCTCTGCTCAACGGATGGACGAGCTGGTAAGATGGGAGGGTGCTGGTCTGATACATGAGTTAACTTCTCGAAACCCAAAATGATTTTGAAGTTTTAGAGCCAATCCTTGTAATTTGGTCCGGTCAGTCTATGGGTGTCCAGGATTCGTGCTAATGGGTTGGATGCAGATATTTTCCTATAGAGGGTCAAAGTTTCTAGTTAGATATTATAATTAAGATTTAACTAATTTATTTAAAAATTTTATTTTTAAATAAATTAGTTTTCACTATTTTCTTGGATCCCTACACTCCCTCTGTAGAGATGCAAAAATCTCCACGATTAATGATTTTTAGTGGATGGTGCGATCCCACCAACTGACTCATCACCTCACCTGATAGTTATTGGTGATGGGTTAGCCAATTAATGAACAACTCTTGTTCAATGATTCTCTAATCATGGTGCACCCAAACTTGATCTCTAATTCATGAATCTCATCATGCCTAGAATATTGATCTACTCCTTAATTAAGTCAGACCCACCATTTGCATAGATTGGATTTCTAATTGAGTCTCTCACTGTATCCAAAATATTGAGCCCAATCCATCCTCTAGCCCGTAGCATCCATTGCCTAATAGACATGGTTGCATCTTCTCGGTGCAACTGAGCCACTATAACCAGCCGAGAACAATCAACCCCAAGAAGGGCCCGCACATCTACAATGGTGGAAGATCTTAGACTTAATCTTTTCTTAGGAAGATTTGATTTAGGTCTCATTAAACTAGACTTGACATAGTCATAACCATTATGACTAACCTAGTGGCATGGGTTAGCTCGGATTATTGACCACCTCAGATCAGAACTGAGTCAACAAACATGGCCAGGTAAGTGAGACCAATGGAAGGGATATGCCATTAACTCGACAAGAATGCATTCGAGTCGAGTAGCTCCCAATTAAAAATCAGTCGATCGTATCTGCCAAACTTACCTTAGACACCAAATTATTGAGCCAGAACCAATCAGGTTAGCCTACAATCCAGACTCTAACCACTGAGCCTAATTAGGTCTTAGCTTGATCGATCACTCACATGACTTGATCTTGATCCAGATTTAATCCTATTAGACTGGTCAATTTAAGTACTGTTGATCCCATCTAACCAACTCTCGATTCGGTTTGATCAACCGCTTAGACCTAATTGAGCTACCCAAGCCCTAATCCAATATTATGAATATGTCTTAGATCTAAAAATTCTCAATTTTAGACCTAATATGTTTCATAATCTTAATTCTTAATTAAGTTTAGGATTCATAACTAAAACATATAAATAAGATCCTAGGGTTTCAGGATCTAGGATTTTGCAGAAAATAAATTTTGAATTTTTGATTAAGGATGAACGCGCAGCTTCCCTACACATCATAAGAACACCCCATCGAATGGAAGGAGAGGGTCTTTAAACCCTACTTTATTCTTATGACCGGACGGCCAAGGGGAACGCCTTAATCAGAAATACAACTAATCTACAAAACTAATTAGATCTAAGCATATATCTCATATAAAAAATTGATCTAATTAAAATATGTTTTGCATACATCTCATATATCATATCATGCATATATTTTAGATCTAAATTATCTCATAATCATCTAAAAAATTAAATTTAAATTTGATCACATCAAATAAAATTTAATCTAGACTTTTTGTAGAACTATTTTACAACTAGTCTAAACATGCAACTACCATATCTCATATGAACAAATTAAATTAAATTTATTTTTTATTTTTAGATCTGATTATAACATTTATAAGATCAAAAAATAGTAAATAAATAGATCTTAAAATTATAATTAATCAAATAAAAATTATGATTATACTAGACTACACATAGAATAATTCTATTCCTAGTCTAGTTATGTATCAAATACATTTTAGATCTAGATTAATTAATTTTAATTTTTTAATTTTCTAATTTTAGATTTAATCATATCTCATGTGATATATAAAATTACTAATTTATCAAATAAAATTAGATCTAAATAAATTTTATGCAACCTGGCTCTTATACCAGATGAAGGAAAAATCAGATTTTTTGGATCAGGTTCGTTCAAATCAGATTGGATCAAGAGGCAAATTTCAAAAATTTTTTCTTAGATCTAAATCAGATCTGATACTTTTTAGATATAATTTTATGATTTGATAAATAAAAAAAATTAAATTAAATTAAATCTAAGTTAATGTTATCTTATTTGGGTAATCTAATTACCCTATGATGATCCTGTTGCTTTCTTGAGGTTCTAGAAGTAGTCACGCAATTGCTTGGCCTTTATCGGTATCCACTCGAGTAGGATCTAGAGATCTTCTTCTTCTCTTCTTTTTCTCCAAAAATTAGATCTAAATCTAATTTTGAAGATCTTTAAAACTCCTTTTGAAGATGTGCTGCTGTCTCTTGTAGCAGAGCTGCCTTCTTGTTTTTCTGTTGCCTTTAAATTGCCTGAATCGCACCAAACTCATGCCCAACTACTTTTGAGCATGGAGAGGAGAAAAAAGACCAGTAGATGGCATGGAGAAATAGAGGAAGAGAGGTTGTGGCATTGGCAAAAGACTAGCTCTCCTAAAGTTGGCGCAAACAGGGTTTACATAGACCCTATCTACGCCATTCAGTGCCACATCATCCCAGCCAATCACTGCCTTTTATGCAACCAGATCTAAATCTGATTGATCGAATGACATCACCTGATCCAATCAGATTAAAGTCCCTCTCAAACCACCTTAGATGGCACCAAGACTGATCAAAGAAGAGTCTTTGGCACCACCTAGGTTGAGTCCATCAAGCAACCCGGAGTCCCATCCGTATGAGACTCCAGTTTTTATCCACATTGGGAGCATGCCTAGCATAGTCTGCACCCTACATCTACCTACGAAATGGTAGGTGGACTTGATCAATAATTCTCTCCTATGGGTGCATGACATATCGGCAGATGTCCAAGGGTCAAAGGTCAATGTTTGACTAAATTCAAAGGACAAGAATTAGCAGGTGACGAAAAATGATAGGTGTTGTTTCAAATTTATCTTATAAATTAGGACAATCCTTTTTCGACTTGGACAAGCTCCAGTCAGATCAAGTAAAGGTACCTAAGTGAGCACAAATATATTTGGCTTAGTTGAGACAACTTTTAATGATAGGAAAAGAAGAATGTTAGGTTCAATCATGTGTTAGCATGATTTTCTTGAACCTAATTGGATCTAATTCAAATCAATTAAACTAGCTTAGTCTAATTGACGATATCCAGATCCAAACCCTTATTTGTATGATCCAGTTAGGTTCAATTCTGTATGATAATAGGATATGTCATGATCTCCATTATCGATAACATCAAAACTCCTTTCGATGGATCAGAACTCTTCTGATTTAGACAACTGGAATGATCGATCATCTAAATCATTCTAATTGCTCCCAAAATCCACCAGTGACACCTAGCAGTATATGGTGGCAATCCATCAAAATTAAAAATGAACCTCTCTGTGTAGCTACTTGTATGATTAAGTTCTTCTATCTTGAGCCCCGATCAGATTAGAGTTAAGGTGAACTCGTCAAACCCTAATTTTTATTGTATGATTTAATCAGTCGATTCAAGTCTGATAGGAAAACCTTAATAGAAACTCTTTCTATTATTTCACAGTCTGCCATGGCCATGGGCTTATGGACTTGATTCTTATGATCATCATAAGGCTGCTCCTCTTTTACTGAGGTAGATAGATTCCCTCTTGGTGCAATCCAATTGCTACAATGCACATGTTATAGCCAACATACACCTCAAATTTCGAATGGCTAGGAGATCGAGTCATGGTGTAGTCAAACTATAACACCCTCAAGGTGAACTACCGATGCATCTCAGGTCAAAGAATCAGACACACCACTGTAGCTTTGAGTTAGTCATCAACGAGAAGGTAGACTTTCTTATGACTACTCGAGGTGGTCACGCTTAGTGCCCTCATTCTCTAACAAGTATCTATACTCTCACTCTGGTGTCTCCACACCGTAGCCTCAAGACTCATCTACCATGAAGAAGTGATTGTACACTAACCTTTCGGATTAATCACCACCCTGATGACAATCCTATGGTCAGGAGTTTTTTATGAGTTAATAAATAAAAATTCATGTCTTAAATTTTCAACTCTTGAAATATGAATTATCATTACCATTAACTCAAGGGATGTATCATAGACACTAAATCATATTTGTGATAGAAAATAATCTATTTTATTGTTTATAGTCAAAATTTTAATTTTGCCCCTAGAAGTGTATTACAAGTATCAGCCAATTCTAGCTTCTAAGGCACACATATCTAACATTTGCTTGATCGATCACTCACGTGACTCGATCATGATCCAGACTTAATCCTATTAGGCTGGTCAATTTAAGCACTGTTGATCCCATCTAACCAACTCTTGATTTGGTTTGATCAACCACTTAGACCTAATTGAGCTACCCAAGCCCGAACCCAATTTTATGAATATGTCTTAGATCTAAAATTCTCAATTTTAGATCTAACATATATTTCATAATCTTAATTCTTAATTAAGTTTAGGATTCACAAACAAAATATGTAAATAAAATCCTAGGGTTTCAAGATCTAGGGTTTTATAGAAAGTAAGTTTTTGATTTCTAATTAAGGACGAACGTACAGCACCCCTACACATCATAAGAACATCCCATCTAATGGAAGGAGAGGATATTTAAATCCTACTTTATTCTTATGACTGGACAGCCAAGTGGAATGCCTTAATCAAAAATATAAATCTACAAAACTAGTTAGATCAACATTATATATCTCATATATAAAAATTGATCTAACTTAACACATATTTTGCATACATCTCATGTATCATATCATGCATGTTTTTTAGATCTAAATTATGTCATAATTATCTAAAAAATCAGATTTAGATTGATCACATCAAAATAAATTCTAATCTAGACAATCATGTAGAACTATTCTACAACTAGTCCAATCATGCATGCATCATATCTCATGTGATCTAAAAATTAAATAATTTTATTTCTTATTTTTTAGACCTTATTATAATATTTATAATTATCAAAAAATAAAAAATAAATAGATTTAAAATCATAATTTAATCAAAATAAATCATGATTATGCAAGACTATGTATAGAACTATTCTATTTTACAACTAGTCATGCATATTGTAGAACATAGATCAATATTATTTAATTTTAATTTTTTTGATTTTAGATCTAATCACATCTCATGCGATATCTAAAATTATCTAATTTTTAGATCAAAAATAAATAAAAAATAAATCTAAATAATTTAGAGAACCTGGCTCTGATACCAGTTGAAGGAAAAATCCTGATTTTTTGGATCAGGTTCGTTCAGATCTGATTGGATCAAGAGAGATATTTCAAAAATTTTTCTCATATATCTAGATCAAATATGAGATCTTTTAGATTTGATTTTATAGATCTAATAAATAAAATAAAAATAAATTAAATCTAATTTAATTATACCTTGATGTTGGGTAATCAGATTACCCTTTGATGATCTTGCTGATTGCCTGAGGTTCTGGATCTAGCCATGCAAGTGTCTGGCCTCTACCGATATCTACTTAGGCTGAATCTAGAGATCTTCTTCTTCTTTATCACCTCTCCAAAAATTAGATCTGGATCTGATTTGAAGGATCTTCAAAACTTCTTTCGAAGATCTACTGTCGTCTCTGTAGTAGTGCTGCCTTCTTCCTTTCTCGTCAGCTTTTTTCTTGCCTGGATCGCACCAAACTGAAGCCCAACTTCTCTTGGGCATGGAGAGGAGAGAGAGGATCAGAAGGTGGCATGGAGGAGAGAGAGTGGTAGCCTTGGGGCATGGACTAAGAGAGAACTTTTTCAAAGTTGGGTGCAGATAGGGTTTATATAGACCCTACTGCGCCATGCAGTGCCACATCATCCCAGCCAATCACGTTGCTTCATGCATGCAGATCTTAATCTGATTGATGGGATGACATCATCTGATGCAGTCAGATGAGAACTCCACTAATTCATCCTTAGATGGCACCCAAGACTGGTCAAAGTCTATAACTAGGGGTCACCTAAGTAGAATCCAAGAAGCAACCCGGAGTCCCATCTGTATGGGACTCCAGGCATCCCTATCCATGGGCGCACGCCTCCTTAGGCATGCACCCCCTTTTTTTCAATTTCTAGTAAGAGGATAAGCCCCTATCTACTCTCCAATAAGTGCATGACACATGGGTAGATGTCCAAGGGTCAAAGGTCAATGATTGACCAAAGTCAAAGGACAAGAATTAGCAGATGATGGAAAATGGTAGGTGTTGTCTCAAATTTATCTCATAAATTAAGATAATCCTTTTCTAACCTAAAAAAGCTTCAGTCAGATCAAGTAAAGGTACCTGAGTGAGTACAAACTCATTTGGCTCAGTCGAGACAATTTTTAATGATAATAAAAGAAGAACGTTAGGTTCAATCATGTGCTAGCACAATTTTTTTGAACCAAATTGAATCTAATTCAAATCAACTGAACTGGGTTAGTCCAATTGATGATATCCAGATCCAAACCTTTATTTATGTGATCCAGTTAGGTTCAGTTCTATATGATAATAGGATATGTCATGATCTCTATCATCGGCATCATCGAAACTTCTTTTGATGGATCAGAACACTTCTAATTCAGACAACTAGAATAATCGATCATCTAAATCATTCTAATTGCTCCCAAAATCCACCAATGACACCTAGCAGTATATGGTGGCAACCCATCAAAACTAAAAAGGAACCTCTTGTTGCATCTACTTGTGTGATTAAGTTCTTTTATCTTGAGCCCCGATCAGATTAGGGTTAAGGTGAACTCGTCAAACCCGAATTTCTATCATATGATTTAATCATTCGATTCAAGTTCGATGTAAAAATCTTAATAGAAACTCTTTCTATTATTTTACTCTGCCATGGCCATGGGCTTATGGATTTGATTCTTATGATTATCATAGGGTTGCTCCTCATCCACCGAGGTAGATAGATTCTCTCTTGGTGCAATCCAATTCTTACAATGAACATGCTATAGCCAACATACACCTCAGGATTCCGAATGGCTAGGAGACCGAGTCATGGTGTAGTCAAACTATAACAACCTCAAGGTAAACTACTAATGCACCTCAGGTCATAGAACCAAACACGGTACTTCAGCTTCAAGTCAGTCATCGATAAGAAGGTAGACTTCCTTATGACTACTCGAGGTGGTCACGCTCAGTGCCCTCGTTCTCTAACGAGTATCTATACTCTCGCTCCGATGTCTCTACACTATAGACTCAAGACTCATCTACTATAAAGAAGCGATTGTATACTAACCTTCTAGATCAATCATCATCCTCATGATGATCCTATGGTCGGGAGCATTTTATGAGTTAATAATAAATATTTTTGTCTTAAATTTTCAACTCTTGAAAATAAGAATTATCATTACCATTAACTTAAGGGATGTATCATAGATACTAAATACACATTTGTGATAGAAAATAACCTATTTTATTATTTATAGTCAAAATTATAATTTTGCCCCTAGAAGTGTATTACTAGTGTCGGCCAATTCTAGCTTCTAAGGCACACATATCTAACATCCTACTCATCATGATAGAGGACTGATGACAGACAAAACCTTAATTATGCCATACCTTGGGTAGTGCTTCAATGTGAATCTCAAAAAATTATCTTTTCGTGTCACCTCATGTTGAAGAAGCTTCGATACTAGCGCAAATGATGCCAAAACCTCCCATCCAACAAGTGCGGGAGGCTACAAAAGGACTTTGACAGTCGCATTTTCATTACTCCCTTTTTTCGAACTTTGAACTCAGGAGTAAGGAGCTATTATTGGGGGTAAATTCACTCCTACTGAAGTTCAGCCTGGAGTCTGGCCCTAGGGTAACCCCAGACAACAGTATCGATCATGACAGAACTTCCCCTAGTATGAATTATTACTCCGATTAACCCCAAGGTGGCTGACCTATAATTTATCGAATGATCTTCTCTACTGTCGTTCCACCTATGGCCATTTTGATACCAATCTATCGAAAATAATCCTTATTACTTGATGACCGCAAAAATAGCAACAAGAATTTGAGAAAAGGGATGACCATTCTATTGAAATCCTAGCAAATCCTAGGCATGGAGAGAAGGGATAGAGCGAGAGAGGAAGAAAGATTTTCAAGAAGAAAAGGCTCGTATTGATTCCATACTTTGTTTACAAAACTTAGTACAGAGTATATATACTTGATCAAATAAGATCGAACCTAAAAAACTTCCATAGCTAACTTAATATGATGCACTCTTCGAAACCATGTACACCTATGTCTCCCATGCACACACCCATTGGACAAATTCCAGTCCAATCCATAGGTTAGCCCATTTAGGACCTTACAAATCAAGACCCTATGTCCCTAGGATTAAACCCAATCCCATGCCAGAGTAGAAACTACGTTTTGTTCTATTCACTGCTCGAACCAGCTTAGTCAGCAATCGGATCGGCTCGATGATGATGTCTCCTACGAGAGCCCGAATCACAACTCTCTATTCTACTGCTCGAGTCGGCTCTCTCAAGGTTCAAGCTAGCTCAACTTCTACTTGAGCTAGCTCTGATAGAAACTGAGCCAGCTCTTCCTGAAGGGAAATCCTGATTTCCCTGACCAGGTTCGTTCAGATCTGATCAGATCAAGAGATATATTTCAAAAATCTCTCTCTTAGATCTGTATCAGATCAGGGATGCTTCAGATCTGATTCTTATTTATTTAATAAAAATTAAATGAAAAGGATAAATTAAATCACATTCAATTTACCTGAATAGGGTAATCCTATTACCCTGTTGATGATCCTGTTTGCAGCGGAAGGTTCTGGATCAAGCCACGCAAGCGCCTGGCCTCTACCGGTATCCACTCGGGCTGGATCTGGAGATCCTCTTCTTCTCTATCACGCCTCCAAAAATCAGATCTGGATCTGATCTGGAGGATCTTCAAAACTCCTTTTGAAGATCTGCAGTCGTTCTTCGCAGCAGCGCAGCCTTCTTGCTTTTGATCTCCTTTTCTTGATCTAAATCGCACCAATCCAAATCCAAAACACTTTTGGACGTGGAGAGCAAGGGGAGATGAGAGTATGGCGTGGAGAAAGGGGAGAGAGGCAGCCTTGGGGCGTGGGAAGATTGCTTCTTGATTATTCTTGATTATTTTTTCACTTGGGCGCTGGGTCTCTTATATAGACTAAGCGTGATCCAAGTCATCTTCCTCCCAACCAATCACAACCCTTTGTGAAATCAGATCTAAATCTGATTGGTGGGATTAGAGTCCCCTGGATTCCTACTTGGAGAGTGCCTTGGACCAGTCAAACTGGATTCTTAGAAGAACTCTCATTGGAATCCTAAAGGGAGATGGAGTCCTTGTCCCACAAGGACTCCATGTCGCCTCTTACTGGGCTCACGCCTCCCTTGGCGTGCGCCCATCTCCTTGCCAGGTTCTGGCAGGGGGACAAGCCCCCACCAGCTCTCCAATAGGTGCATGACATGTGGTCAAAAGTCAAAGGATGAATGGTCAACGTTTGACCAGTCAAAGGTAGACTTTTGACCAAAGTCAAAGAACAAGAAATGGCAGGTGACCAAAAATGGCAGGTAATGTCTTACAAATAAGACAACCTATTCTGACTTGGACAACCTCCAGTCAGACCATAAGAAGACTTCTGTTTGAGCACAAACTCCTTTGGCTCAGACAGGACGACTTATTTATGATAGCAAAAGAAGAACGTTAGGTTCAATCGAGTGCTAGCACGATTTCCTTGAACCTAATTGAATCTCATTCAGATCAATTGAACTATATTAGTTCAATTGATGATCACCAGATTCAAACCCTTGTTTGTGTGACCCAGTTAGGTTCAGTTCTGTATGGTAATGGGATATGTCATGATCTCTATCATCGACATCATCGAAACTCCTTTCGATGGATCAGAACTCTTCTGATTCGAACAGCTAGAATGATCGATCATCTAAATCATTCTAATTGCTCCCAAAATCCACCAGTGACACCTAGCAGTATATGGTGGCAACCCATCAGAGCTGAATGCGAACCTCTTGGTGCAGCTACCTGTGTGATTCAGTTCTTCTATCTTGAGCCCCGATCAGATTAGGGTTAAGGTGAACTCGTCAAACCCTAGTCTCTGTCATATGATGTAATCATTCGATTCGAGTCCAATGTGAAAATCTAAATAGAAACTCTTTCTATTATTTCACTCTGCCATGGCCATGGGCTTCAGGACTTGATTCTCATGATCATCATAGGGCTACTCCTCTACCACCGAGGTAGATAGATCCCATCTTGATGCAATCCAGTTCCTACAATGAACATGTCACAGCCAACATACACCTCAGGGTTCCATATGGCTAGGAGACCGAGTAATGGTGTAGTCAAACTATAACACCCTCAAGGTGAACTGCCGATGCATCTCAGGTCAAAGAACCAGACACACTACTGCAGCATCGAGTCAGTCATTGACGAGAAGGTAGACTCCCTAATGACTACTCGAGGTGGTCACGCTCAGTGCCCTCGTTCTCTAACGAGTACCTGTACTCTCGCTCCGGTGTCTCCACACCGTAGACTCAAGACTCATCTACTAAAGAGAAGCGATCGTACACCAACCTTCCGGATCAATCACCATCCTCGTGATGATCCTATGGTCGGGAGCTATTTATGAGTTAATAATGATTATTCATGTCTTAAATTTTCAACTCTTGAAAATATGAATTATCATTACCATTAACTCAAAGGATGTATCACAGACACTAAATACACATGTGTGATAGAAAATAACCCATTTATTAATTATAGTCAAAATTACAATTTTGCCCCTAGAAGTGTATTACAAGTGTCAGCCAATTCTGGCTTCTAGGGCACATATATCTAACAATCTCCCACTTGTCCTAAAGCCAATTGGCTACAAGTCTAAGTCCCATCTTCTCAAGGTGGGCTTCGATCTTCTGCTGGCCCAACGGCTTTGTAAGTGGGTCTGCCACATTATCTGTGGAGTTGACTCTCTTGACCTCAACGTAACCTTTCTCAAGGTAATCGCGGATGAGATGATATCGCCGCTCAATGTGCTTGGACTTCTGGTGAGACCTCGGCTCCTTAGCAAGGGCTATGGCGCCATTGTTGTCGCAGTAAAGAGGAATGGCATCTGATGGCATTACTCCAATTTCTGCAGCAAACTTCTTGTACCAGAACGCTTCCTTTGCAGCCTCTGATGCAGCTATATATTCTGCTTCCATGGTGGAATCTGCTATCACAGTTTGCTTGGAACTCTTCCAGCTGACAGCTCCACCATTGCACACAAACAGACTTCCAGATGTCGACTTTCGATCATCTATATCGGACATGAAGTCCGAGTCTGTGTATCCCTGGACCAGGAGTTCTCCATTACCAAAGACCAACATCATATCCTTAGTTCTTCTCAAGTACTTAAGGATACATTTCACAGAAGTCCAGTGTTCTTCACCTGGATTTGACTGATATCTGCTTGTGACACTCACAGCATGGGCTATATCAGGTCGTGTACATAGCATGGCATACATGAGGCTCCCTATTGCAGAAGCATAAGGGATCTTGCTCATGCGTTCTATTTCCTCAGGTGTGCTGGGGCACATCTTCTTGGAAAGATGAATACCATGTCTGAAGGGTATTAATCCCCTCTTAGAGTTTTCCATACTAAACCTCTTTAGTACTTCCTCTATGTACATCTTCTGTGAAAGTCCTAGCATCCTATTCGGTCTATCCCTATAGACCTTAATTCCTAGAATAAAGGATGCTTCACCTAGGTCTTTCATGGAGAATTCCTTAGACAACCACATCTTGACTGATGTCAACATGGGAATATCATTCCCAATAAGGAGGATGTCATCCACGTACAATACGAGGAAGACAACAGCGCTCCCACTGACCCTTTTGAAAACACATGGTTCCTCTTCGTTTTTGATGAAACCAAACTTTTTGATCACATCATTAAAACGAGTGTTCCAGCTCCGAGATGCTTGCTTAAGTCCATATATGGACCTTTGCAGCTTGCAAACCTTGTGATCAGTATCACTGGATGTGAAACCTAGTGGCTGTTCCATATAGATATCTTCCTCAAGATATCCATTTAGGAATGCCGTTTTCACGTCCATTTGCCATATTTCATAATCGAAATAGGCTGCAACAGCAAGCAATGTGCGGATGGATTTTAGCATAGCCACTGGGGAAAAGGTATCCTGATAGTCAATGCCTTCACGTTGACTATAACCTTTTGCCACTAGTCTAGCCTTGAATGTCTCCACATTCCCATCTGCACCAATCTTTCTCTTGAAGATCCATTTACATCCAATAGGTACTATACCTTCTGGTGGATCTACCAAGGTCCAGACTTGGTTTGAGTGCATCGAGTCGATCTCTGACTTCATTGCCTCAAGCCATTTCTCGGAGTCGATATCTGATATCGCCTCGTTGTAGGTTTTGGGATCATCACCATGAGCACCATTACCTATGAGGAACATTTCCTCTACATCCTCTGAAATAATACCTAAGTATCTTTCAGGGGGACGGGAAACTCTTTCCGATCTACGAGGTGGAGGAGGTAGTGTTCTTATTGGCTCAACCTGATTTGGTTCCACTTGGTCCTTAGCTCTTTCTGCTTGTGAGACTTTCTCATCAAGCTTAATCTGCTTTCCAATGCCACTATCTTGAATAAACTGTTTTTCAAGAAATATGGCATGTCGACTCACAATCACATTGTGGTCTTCAGGAATGTAGAAATAGTATCCTAATGACTCTTTAGGATATCCTATGAATCGAGCTCTAAAGGACCTAAACTCTAACTTGTCCGCTTGTTGTCTTTTGACATGAGCCGGACAACCCCAAATTCTGAGATGACTCAGACTTGGTTTCTTACCGTGCCATATCTCATACGGTGTGGTAGGAACGGTTTTAGAGGGAACCCTATTCAGTAGATAAATTGAAGTTAATAATGAATGTCCCCAAAGAAAATCTGGGAGGTCTGTGAAGCTCATCATGGATCGAACCATATCCAATAGAGTCCGATTTCTCCGTTCTGAAACCCCGTTGAGTTGAGGTGTTCCTGGTGGAGTCCATTGAGAGACTATGCCATTTTCCTTAAGATAGTCTAGGAATTCCCGGACTAAGGATATTCACCTCCTCGATCTGATCGAAGAACCTTAATGGGTTTTCCAGTTTGTTTTTCTACTTCATGTCTAAATTCTTTGAACTTTTCAAAAGCTTCAGACTTGTGTCTCATAAGATACACATACCCATACCTAGACAGATCATCGGTAAAGGTAATGAAGTAGACAAAATTGCCTCTAGCCGGCACATCGAATGGGCCGCACACATCAGTATGTACTAGGGCAAGGAGATCTGTGGCCCTCTCCCCATGTCCAACAAAAGGGAGTTTAGTCATTTTGCCTTGAAGACAAGATTCACAAGTTGGATATGACTCGGAAGTCAATGGACTCAATAGCCCATTTTTCTCCAATTTGTTGATCCTATCTTCTGCTATATGACCTAATCTCAGGTGCCATAGATATCTGTCGTTTGGACTATCCCTAGGTCGTTTGGCATTCACGTTTTGCTCGATAGTTAGAACAGGTACATCAATATGTAGCTGATAAAGACCATTAATAAGGAAACCATTTGCAATTTTATTTCTTTCATAAAGAATGTTACAATGGTCCTTAAAGAAGGTGATCACATAACCTTCTTGTGCTAAGCATGAAACAGAAATCAAATTCCTGCTAGCTGCAGGCACAAAATAACAGTCTTTCAAAACTAAGTCTAAACCAGATGGTAATCGAAGAGGGTATGTTCCCACGGCTACTGCAGCAACTCTTGCTCCATTACCGACGCGTAGGATCATGTCTCCATCCCTCAGCCTCCTGCTATCCTCAAGACCCTGCATAGAAGTGCATAGGTGAGCACTAGATCCAGAGTCAAGCACCCAACTGGATGCAGAAGAAACCGTAAGGTTAGACTCAATAACGAGCATACCTCCAGAAGGACCTTCCTTCTTGTTCTTTAGGGTGGCCAGGTAAGTAGGGCAGTTCCGCTTCCAATGGCCGTCGCTGTTGCAATGGAAACACTTTCCTTTGCCATCGACCTTCTTCTTCGGTTCTGCCTTCTTCTTCTTTGATCCTTCTACCTTTTGCTTTTTCACAGACTTCTTTTTCTTTCCATAAGACTTTCTTTTGGAAGAAGTCCGTTCCATAGCAAGAACTGAGCCTTTAGAACCTTTCATAGAAAGCTCAGCGGTAACCAGCATATTCATCAACTCGGCCAAGGAATTTTGAAGTTTATGCATGTGGTAATTCATGATGAATTGCCCATATGCATCAGTCAAGGATTGCAGAATAATATCATTCTGCAAGTCCAAGTCCAACTTCACACCGAGCTTCTCAAGCTCTTCCATGTCCTTGATCATTGTCAGACAGTGATCTTGGACTGACTGCCCATCACGCATCTTAGCCTTAAAAAGTCGTTTCGTGACTTGATATTTGGCTGCGCGACTCTGTTCACCAAACATCTCCTGCAGGTGAGCCAACATTTGGCGAGCAGTCCCGATATCTTCATGTTGGCGCTGGAGCTCATCAGACATCGAGCCCAACATGTAGTATCTGGCCTTATTGTCTTCGTCAATCCATTTTTCCAGAGACGCTCTCTGTTCAGTGGATGGACGAGCTGGTAAGGTGGGAGGGTCCTGGTCCAAAACATGTGTTAACTTCTCGGAACCCAAAACAATTTTGTAAGTTCCTGAGCCAATCTTTATAATTGGGTCCAGTCAGTCTATGTGTGTCTAGGATACGTGCCAGTGGGTTGGACGCAGACATTTTCCTGTAGAGAGTCAAAGATTCTAGTTAGATACTGTAATTTTGACTTGACCAATTTGTTTAGGGATTTTATTTTTAAACAAATTAGCTCCCACTATTTTCTCGGATCCCTACACTCCCTCTGTAGAGATGCGAAAATCTCCGCGATTGATGATTTCTAGTGGGTGGTGCGGTCTCACCAACTGACTCATCACCTCACCTAACAGTTATTGGTGATGGGTTAGCCAATGAGTGAACAACTCTTGTTCAATGATTCTCTAATCATGGTGCACCCAAACTTGGTCTCTAATTCATGAATCTCACCGTATCCGGAATATTGATCCACTCCTTAGTTAAGTCAGACCCACCATTTGCATAGACTGGGTTCCTAATTGGGTCTCTCACCGTATCCGGAATATTGAGCCCAACTCATCCTCCAGCCCATAGCATCCAATGCCTAATAGACATGGTTGCGTCTTCCCGGTGCAACTGAGCCACTGTATCCAGCCGAGAACAATCAACCCCGGGAAGGGCCCGCACATCTACAATGGTGGAAGACCTCGGACTTAATCTTTTCTTAGGGAGAATTGATTCAGGTCTCATTAAACTAGACTTGGCTTAGTCATAACAATTATGACTAACCTAGTGGCATGGGTTCAGCTCGGATTATTGACCACCTCAGATCAGAACTGTGTCAACAGATATGGCCAGGTAAGTGAGACCGGTGGAAGGAATATGCCATTAACTCGTACAAGAACGCATTCAGGTCGAGTAGCTTCCAATTAAAAACCAGTCGGTCGTCTGTGCCAAACTTACCTTAGACACCAAATTGTTGAGTCAGAACCAATTGGGTTAGCCTACAATCCAGACTCTAACCTCTGAGCCTAATTAGGTCTTGCTTGATCGTGACTCGATCTTGACCCAGACTTAATCCTATTAGGCTGGTCAATTTAAGCATTGTTGATCCCATCTAACCAACTCTTGATTCGGTTTGATCAACCGCTTAGACCTAATTGAGCTACCCAAGCCCGAACCCAGTATTATGAATATGTCTTAGATCTGAAATTCTCAATTTTAGACCTAATTAATATTCCATAAACTTAATTCTTAATTAAGTAGGGTTCATAAACAAAATATGCACAATAAATCCTAGGGTTTCAGGATCTAGGGTTTTGCAGAAAGTAAGTTTTTGGGTTTCTGATTAAGGACGAACGCGCAGCACCCCTACACATCATAAGAACACCCCATCGAATGGGAAGAGAGGGCCTTTAAACCCTTCTTCGTTCTTATGACCGGACGGCCAAGAGGAACGCCTTAATCAGGAACATTCAATAAACATTCAATACTACAAAACAGTTATAGATCTATATCATATATCTCATATACAAATTTAGATCTAACCATGGCATATTTTGCATACATCTCATGTATCATAATCATGCATGTTTTCAGATCTAAATTATCACATAATAATCTGAAAAATTAGATTTAAATTGATCTAATCAAAATAAATTCTAATCTAGACAATTATGTAGAACTATTCTACAACTAGTCTAGTCATGCATCTATCATATCTCATATGATATTTAAAATTAAATAATTTTTATTTGCTGTTTATCAGATGTTATTATAACACTTATAATATCAGAAAACAGTAAATAAGAAGATCTAAAATATGATTTAATCATATTAAATCAAAGACATGCAAAACTATTCTATAGAACTATTCTATTACTAGAACTAGTCATGCATATCTTCATGTTCTTAGATCCAAATCATTTAATTTTAATTTTTTCTGATTTCAGATCTGATCACATCTCATGTGACATCTGAAATCACGTTATTTTTAATTAAAATAAAATTAAAAATCAGATCTAAACTATTTTTAGAACCATGGCTCTGATACCACTTGAAGGGAAATCCTGATTTCCCTGACCAGGTTCGTTCAGATCTGATCAGATCAAGAGATATATTTCAAAAATTTTTCTCTTAGATCTGTATCAGATCAGGGATGCTTCAGATCTGATTCTTATTTATTTAATAAAAATTAAATGAAAAGGATAAATTAAATCACATTCAATTTACCTGAATAGGGTAATCCTATTACCCTGTTGATGATCCTGTTTGCAGCGGAAGGTTCTGGATCAAGCCACGCAAGCGCCTGGCCTCTACCGGTATCCACTCGGGCTGGATCTGGAGATCCTCTTCTTCTCTATCACGCCTCCAAAAATCAGATCTGGATCTGATCTGGAGGATCTTCAAAACTCCTTTTGAAGATCTGCAGTCGTTCTTCGCAGCAGCGCAGCCTTCTTGCTTTTGATCTCCTTTTCTTGATCTAAATCGCACCAATCCAAATCCAAAACACTTTTGGACGTGGAGAGCAAGGGGAGATGAGAGTATGGCGTGGAGAAAGGGGAGAGAGGCAGCCTTGGGGCGTGGGAAGATTGCTTCTTGATTATTTTTTATTATTTTCACTTGGGCGCTGGGTCTCTTATATAGACTAAGCGTGATCCAAGTCATCTTCCTCCCAACCAATCACAACCCTTTGTGAAATCAGATCTAAATCTGATTGGTGGGAATTAGAGTCCCCTGGATTCCTACTTGGAGAGTGCCTAAGACCAGTCAAACTGGATTCTTAGAAGAACTCTAATTGGAATCCTAAAGGGAGATGGAGTCCTTGTCCAACAAGGACTCCATAGGCGCCTCCTCTACTTGGGCTCACGCCTCCCTTGGCGTGCGCCCATCTCCTTGCCAGGTTCTGGCAGGGGGACAAGCCCCCACCAGCTCTCCAATAGGTGCATGACATGTGGTCAAAAGTCAAAGTGTCAATGGTCAACGTTTGACCAGTCAAAGGTAGACTTTTGACCAAAGTCAAAGAACAAGAAATGGCAGGTGACCAAAAATGGCAGGTAATGTCTTACAAATAAGACAACCTTATTCTGACTTGGACAACCTCCAGTCAGACCATAAGAAGGACTTCTGTTTGAGCACAAACTCCTTTGGCTCAGACAGGACGACTTATTTATGATAGCAAAAGAAGAACGTTAGGTTCAATCGAGTGCTAGCACGATTTCCTTGAACCTAATTGAATCTCATTCAGATCAATTGAACTATATTAGTTCAATTGATGATCACCAGATTCAAACCCTTGTTTGTGTGACCCAGTTAGGTTCAGTTCTGTATGGTAATGGGATATGTCATGATCTCTATCATCGACATCATCGAAACTCCTTTCGATGGATCAGAACTCTTCTGATTCGAACAGCTAGAATGATCGATCATCTAAATCATTCTAATTGCTCCCAAAATCCACCAGTGACACCTAGCAGTATATGGTGGCAACCCATCAGAGCTGAATGCGAACCTCTTGGTGCAGCTACCTGTGTGATTCAGTTCTTCTATCTTGAGCCCCGATCAGATTAGGGTTAAGGTGAACTCGTCAAACCCTAGTCTCTGTCATATGATGTAATCATTCGATTCGAGTCCAATGTGAAAATCTAAATAGAAACTCTTTCTATTATTTCACTCTGCCATGGCCATGGGCTTCAGGACTTGATTCTCATGATCATCATAGGGCTACTCCTCTACCACCGAGGTAGATAGATTCCCATCTTGATGCAATCCAGTTCCTACAATGAACATGTCACAGCCAACATACACCTCAGGGTTCCATATGGCTAGGAGACCGAGTAATGGTGTAGTCAAACTATAACACCCTCAAGGTGAACTGCCGATGCATCTCAGGTCAAAGAACCAGACACACTACTGCAGCATCGAGTCAGTCATTGACGAGAAGGTAGACTCCCTAATGACTACTCGAGGTGGTCACGCTCAGTGCCCTCGTTCTCTAACGAGTACCTGTACTCTCGCTCCGGTGTCTCCACACCGTAGACTCAAGACTCATCTACTAAAGAGAAGCGATCGTACACCAACCTTCCGGATCAATCACCATCCTCGTGATGATCCTATGGTCGGGAGCTATTTATGAGTTAATAATGATTATTCATGTCTTAAATTTTCAACTCTTGAAAATATGAATTATCATTACCATTAACTCAAAGGATGTATCACAGACACTAAATACACATGTGTGATAGAAAATAACCCATTTATTAATTATAGTCAAAATTACAATTTTGCCCCTAGAAGTGTATTACAAGTGTCAGCCAATTCTGGCTTCTAGGGCACATATATCTAACACTTCCAACGTATCAGCCTGATATACTTTCTGGACTTCTGCTCGAGCCAGCTCTTTTAGGATTTGAGCTGGCTCTTCTTCAGCTCGGGCTGGCCCTTTTGCATCTCAGACTAGCTCTTCTGATAGGATCCAAGCCAGCTCTTTTAAAGCATTTGCCTAAACTTTTTGATGGTTGATTCCATTCACTTCTTACTCTTTTTCTACCTACTTTTAAGGCTTGAGAGCACCATACCTGAGCTCACAATCTCCATCTTGGTGCTTTCAAGTCCTTGTGAACTCAGCTCTATCCGACAATCCCATCAATGCCATGCAATTGTAAAAGCTATTCCGTGGAAGTACCTTTATGAGCATATCAGCTAGATTTTTCTTGGTGTGAACCTTCACTAGCTCCACTTCACCATCCTCCACTAACTCTCTAATCCTATGGTATCTGATATCAATGTGCTTGGTCCTTGCATGATACATAAAGTTCTGTGCATGCAACAAAGCACTCTAGCTATCACAATGCATCCTATGGGAACCCCATCTCCAGCGCCAAGCCCTTCAATCATAGAGCTTCCTTCGCTGCCTCCATGATGACAATGTACTCTACTTCAGTAGTGGACAAGGCCGTAATTGGTTGCAAGCATGATCTCCATGAGACTAGACCTCCATACAAGCTGAATACAAAACCTATAGTCGAGCATCGAGTATCCACATCTCCACCAAAATTTATATCCATAAATCCCTCTATTAGCCCTTGAGCTTCCTTAGATATGTTAGGATGTTCCTTAGCATCTTCCCACTGACCATAGCCGATGCCAATCCCAGCTGAACCTGTCAAGTATCTGAAGATACCCTTTAGTACTCTCTAGTACTCTTTTCCAGGCTAAGCCATAAACCTACTCACTTGACTCACTGCATGGGCTAAATCCAGCCTACAACATACCATAGAGTGCTTAATAATTTCCACACCATAAGCATATAGAATCTTTTCCATCTCCTAAATTTTTATCTCAGTCTATGGTGACATGGTCTTAGAGAGTCTAACATGCCCGGCTAATGGTAGCTCAACTAGTTTATCCTCCTTCATTCCAAATCTCTCCAAGACTTTCTTGATATATCCTTCCTAAGATAGATGCAATAGTCTCTTGGTTTTGTCTCTGATGATTTTCATACCAAGGATCTCCTTTGCAAGCCCTAAGTCCTTCATTTCAAACTTTCGAGACAAAGCTTCTTTTAACTCCTACATAACTTTCTTACTCTTGCATGCTAATAGCATGTCATCTATATACAAGAGTAAGTATAATCAAGATCCATCTTCTAGAGATCTCATATATACACATGGATCATGATCGTACTTGAAAAGTCTAATACTTTTCACATAAGTATCAAACCACTTGTACCACTGTCTAGGAGACTATTTTAATCCATACAGCAGTTTCTTCAGTAAATAGATCTCTCTCTCTAACCTAGGCTCCTTGAAGCCCTGTGTATGCTCCATGTATATGTTCTCCTCCAAATTCTTATGAAAGAATGCTGTCTTAACATTCATTTGCTCTAGCTCCAAGTCATGAGTAGCAACTATGCTCAACAACACCCTAATGGAAGTATGTCTGACAACCAGAGAGAAGACCTTTGAGTAATCAATCCCTTCTCTCTTTAAGTATCCTTTGGCTACTAGCCTAGCCTTGTACCTCACTCCATCTTGCTCTGAAGGTGCCTCTTTTTTGGTGGAAACACATTTGGAGCCAATAGGTCGAGCATCATCCGGTAGATCTACCAGCTGCTATGTCTGATTCTTCCTGAGAGACTCCATCTCTTCCATCATGGCCTACATCCATGAATCCTGGTCCGAACTCTCCAAGGCCTCATCAAAACTCTTTGGATCTCCATTGGCTATGATGAGAGCATAGGAAATAGTCTCATCAATGCCATATCGCATCGGTTTGTGAACAGTGCGCTTGGCTTGTGCAGTGCCACTTCTCTTACGGTATCCTACAAGTCTGCTACCTATGGCTATCTCTGCACTTCCTCCAAGAAAGATCGCTCTCCATGCTGGTCCTTTATAGGTGTATCGCCATGCCTACCTACCTCCACCTTAAACTAAACACGATCCGAGGTTGATGTTGTGGGCAAATCACCTGTATCTAAGAGTTTTTCCATGCTATCCTATATTATCTTCACAACTCCATCTGCACTTTCTGGTTTCAACATGATGCTCTTTTCATCAAATATCATATTTTGACTGATGATACATCTCTGAAAATGTGAATCCCACAGCAAAAAATCCTTCACACATCATGAAAATCTGATGAATATCATCTTCTGTGTCTTTGGGTCCAACTTGCTTCTGTCGACTTCTTCTATCAAAGTATATGCCGGATAGCCGAACACCTTTAGATGGCCAAGCTCTACCTTCTTCCCACTCCAGACGGCCTCTAGAACTCCTTCATTTAATTTTCTATGGAGAGACCTATTCATAAGAAAACATGCATAAATAAGAGCATCACCTCAAAATGATTTGGGTAGTGATGCTTGCAGCCTTAAGCTTCTAGCCTTCTTTGTCAGTGTTCAATTCATCCTCTCTACGACATCATTTTACTAAGGGGTCATCTTCATTGTGTAATGGCATTTTAATCTATTTTTCTCATAGTATCTCCTAAATGCTAGGCTAGTGTGTTCCCCTCTATTATCAGACTTTAAATACTTCACTGGTTGCCCTATTTCCTTTTCCACCTCAGCTCTCCAGATCTTAAATCAAGCAAAAACATTTGATTTTTTCCTCATCAGATAGACCCATACCTTCCTAGAGAAATCATCTATAAAGGTGACAAAATATCTCACTCCACCTCGAGATGCAATAGGTGCCGGTCCCCATACGTTAGAGTGAACAAGCTCCAAACCAACTTTACTCTGCTTGGTACTATAGGCAAATAAAACTCTATGCTGTTTGCCATAGATACAGGGCTCACAAATGTCATCTTTTTTCTTTCTGACTACTAGAATCAGACTTCTCCTACTCAATTCTGTGAGCCCCCTATCACTCAAGTAACCCATACGATAATGCCACAGCTTGTAGAATAGCTGCTCCTCTTGTGCTGCTATAGACACCTCCATACTATCTATAACCACTGAGCCATCAACCTTATATAGGTTGTTGTTCAATCTTCTTCCTTTCATTACCACCAATGCATCCTTGGAAATCCTCAAACACCTACTGCCTAGCTGACAACTAAAAGCATATCCCTATTCTTCCAAATATCCCAGTGATATCAGGTTCTTCTTCAGTTTTGGCACATGCTTCATATTAGTGAGTATCCTTATGACTCCATCATACATCCTCACTCTTATTGTACCAACACCAACAACTTTACATGGGTGATCATCTCCAAGACTTACACTCCCTCCATCGGATCTTTTATAAGATGAGAACCACTCCCGATATGTAGTGTAATGGTGGGAACATGCTGAATCTAGTATCCAGTGATTGTCCAACTCTGCTACTCCATCTGATACTACTAGTATATCTTCTTCACTATCTTCAGATAATAGAGCACCACTCTCACTGATCAATCCATCCTTAGAAGTGCTCTTTTTCTTTTCATTCTTCAAAAGTGGGCAATTTCTTCTAATATGATCTGGTTGATGATACTTATAGCATTTCCAAGCATTCTGATTTCCTTGAGACTTTGATCTATCCTTAGATTTATCTTGAGTCCTCTCCTTAGGTCTTTCTTGCCTCTCATTCTTAGAAAGTACCTCTAAATTAGGGTTTCCTCCTAACTAGACTCTCTCACTGCTCGTTGGACCTAAGAAATCCAACCACTTCCTCGAAGTTTATTGTCTCCTTTTCATACACCAGAGTAGTAATAAGACCATCATACGCTGCTGGCAGCAACCACAATAATAGGAGAGCTCTATCCTCCTCGTCAATCTTCACATTAAGGCTCATAACATTCGAGCAAACTTGATTGAACTTTTAGATGTGGAAACTAGGTCTCCTCCTTTGGGCATCCGCAAACTATACAGCTGCTTCTTCAACTATAGCTTGTTTGTCATGTTCTTGCCCATATATGTATTCTCTAGTTTCTGCCAAAGCTCCTTCGATGTGTTTTTCATGTTAATCTCTAGTAGAACTTCATCAACGAGGCACATACCAATCATACTGAAGGCTATCTCTTCAAGTTCCTCCTACTCTTCAACAAAAATTTTTTCCAGTCTTTCATGAGTCAAGATCTTGTAGATTCTATTCTGCACCAGCAGATCTTTCATCCTTTGCTGCCAAAGACTAAAGTTATCCTTGCCATTCCAAAATCTATCTTGATGGTACTCAATGCCATCCCAATCAGATTTTAATAACCAAACACAAAAGAGAATAAACAGTATTCAAAGAAATCTGTTCAGCACCTTACCACAACACTAAGAAAGCTTTGTCCTTTTCTCCACCAGATCTAACAACAGTGCTCTGATATCAATTATAGTTCTATCCATGGCTGCTCTGATACTAATCTATCGAAAACAATCCTTGCTACTCGATGATTGCGGAAATAGCAATAAGGATTTGAGAAAAGGGATGGCCATTTTGTTGAAACCATAACAAATCCTAGGCATGGAGAGAAGGGAGAAAATGAGAGAGGAAGAGAGATTTTTAGGAAGAAAAGAATTATATAGATTATGTGCTTAGTTTACAAAACTCAGTATAAAGTATATATACCTGGTCAAATAACACCCAACCTAAAAAATTCTCCTAGCTAACCTAATTTGATGCACTCTCTGAGCCAATATACACCCATGTCTCCTATGCACACATCCATTAGACAAATCTCAGTCCAATCCATAAGTTAGCCTCCTTAGGACCTTACAAATCAAGGTCCTAAGTTCCTAAGATTAAACCCAATCCTAGGCCAGAATAGAAACTATATTCTATTCTGTTCACTGCTTGAGCCAGCTCGATCAGCAAATGGATCGGCTCGATGGTGATGTCTCCTACGAGAGCTCGAATCATAACTCTCTATTCTGTTGCTTGAGTCGACTCTCTTAGGATTCGAGCTGGCTCAACTTTCACTCGAGCTAGCTCTAATAGGAACCAAGCTAGCTCTTCCAGTATATCAGCCTGATACACTTTCTGGACTTATGCTCAAGCTAGCTCTTTGATAAGTACCATAAATTCACCAATTAAAGTATTAATTTAATAATTAATTTATATTAATTTTTAAAAATTACTAAATAATTGATATATATTTTTGAAAAATTTATATTTTTAATAAAATTAATTAAAAATAATAAATTTAAAAAATTAAATTTTATTATTTATAGAAAGAGCTTATTTTTTTATCATAATAAAATAAGTTTGAAGTAAAATGGAGATAAAACGAAGAAGATATGAATTTCTAAAGAAATAAAATAAATAAAAATTAAATAAAAAAAATGGCTCAGTCGGCTCCACCAAGCCAAGCCAAGTCGTCAAAGCCAGCTCAATCGTAGAAGCCGCTAGTCAGTCCATGATCCAGGCATAGACCGTCAGCTCAGCTCAGCAGAAACTGACGAATCACGGAGCGACACGTGGTGGACTTAGACTCATAAAGGGTTCACAGAAAATCTATCATAGCTCATAGGGCATTTTAGTCTTTTCACTCAGCAACAGGAGTGCTGATTGACTGCGGTGTGTGGTGTGGCCAGTCCATGCAGTCCATGGGAATAGTAATTATGCGATCGGATGGTTGTGGTAGCTTGCGGCCAAGATCAAATGACTGTGGTTATATCCGGATTTGATTCAGCTTCAGACTTCATACGGATCGCCATCCAATGGCAGCGCATGATCCAAGGGATGATCCAGTGATCCAAAATGCTTTCGATGGTAATCAAGACTCTAGACGCATGATCAGTGGCTAGATTTTCTCCATCAACGTGCGATCAATAGTCAGAATTTAATTCGACCTGATTTGGGCCGATACGCATCCGATTTTGATGATTTTTGATCCATTGGATTCCTATTGAACAGCTAGATTTCACTAGGCTTACCAGATTCATATCAGAGCTATTTTAATCTAAATTTTACTTAGATTTCTTTATATTTTGATGATTAAAAAGGCTCTTAGTCCCACATTGCCTCCAAAAAAAAATCTCCAGCCCTCCTAGCTCTATAAAAAGGACCCCAGACCTCCAAAAATCAATAGATCTGATGAGAGGAAAGCCAAGGTACAGGGTGAAAGCCAAGCTCAAGGTTGAAGGTTACTTCAAAGCTACAATGCTGAGAAGAAGAGCTAGTCTTCTACGCCATCTCCATGCCTATGCTGATCTACGATCTCCTTCTAGTTTTTTTTCTCTTTTCTTTTCTTTAATTTCTTGTATTTAAATTCTACATTTGAGTTTTAATTTTAATAAAGAAAGCTTTATTGCTCTTTTCAATTCTAGCTCTTTAAATTAATTATTCTTTATTGCTCTTTAATTTTATCGCAAGTAGCCGCTAAGATCTAAATAGTGGATTTTAGTACCAAGTTTATTTTTGCACAATTTAAATTCTACTTTTATTTATAAATTTATTTTCTAACATTAATTTTTTTTCAAAAATCCTTCTTTTTTTTAAAAAAAAAATTAAAAATTTTAGAATTAAATCATTGCCTCTCTATGAATTCGATCCGACTCACTACTCTCTTCATAATTTTTAATTAATTTAAAAAGTCAGATTTAAACTGATAAACATGGTGTCTTACCGACAATATCGCATTCCTATCAAGTTTTTGGCACTATTATCAGAAAGGCATAAAAATTAAAATTTTCTCATTTCTTTGATTTTTTTTATTGCCTACTAATTATTTTTTTTGTTTATTTTATAGAAAAAAATAAAAAAGAGAAAAGAACAATGAAGATTAGGGCACGAACAAAACTTTCAATCTTATTTGGTGAGATCATTTCTAAATCCTAAATCTCTTTCCTTATTTTTAATATTTTTTTATTTTTAAATTAATTAAATATTACCTACTTAAATCTAATTAAAAATCTCATCATAAGATTAGAAACCCTAATTATTTAGAGCATCCATCATATCTATTTTGTTTTTTTTTTTTTTGGTGATTGTTGGAGGTAAGGTAAGCTGTTCAAAAATTCAATTAATTACATGTATCTAGTTTAATTGCATTGAACCCCTTGCTTGAAAATCTGAATATTTATATCATATTGAATCAATTTAAGGGCACAACCCATTAAATAAGATAAGATGGGGATTTGATCATCCTTCCTTGGCCAACAAACAACCAACCCTCATATTGCATTAATCCAAATCTTAACTCTTAAAATCAATTAGACATCAATTCTTAAGGATATTCGAGCTCAATAGGATAAGAAAACCTTAGAGTTGAAATGGGTTAGGATTAATCAATTTAACCGGTGTCTAGGAAAGTAGTTCAGGGACGATTGGGTTTGAAGAAAGGTGGTTACTTAATTGGTTCCGTTTGCTTATCTGATCAAGCACAATTGATATCTAAGGCAAGCAACGGGGGGACTCCCACGGACCTTACATTTACCTAGCCAGTTGATTGGCTGATCCTACACTTGAAGTGCTCGAAGGCTAATTTGAAATAGTTAGGAGCTGTTTAGGTCTAGGCTGATCTTAGGTTAGGATTAATTTATTTGAAACTTGTTTGAAAATAAAATTTTTTTACTTTAGGTATTTTCAATCTCTATTGCCCTGACATAAGGTTGCCCTAGCATAATGGGAAGTTATGTTGCATGGTTGTCCTAGGGTATGAAATGGTTGAATTAACTTAGAACTTAAGAAAAGAGAGTTAAAAAAAAAATGAGGACATTGAGAATATAGTGAATTCTCCAACACCCGTGTGGAGATGGATTTTAGGTCGACTAGTCAAAATAAATTTAGTTCCTATTTCAGATCCTACAACCTCAACATCCATAATGGATTTAGCAAATCAGCCTCTACCTCAAATCCTTAAGGACTTATGTTATCCAGTTGGTTCCATCCAATCCTCTTGTATCAGGTTGCCCGAAACCATAGCAAACAACTTTAAAATTAAACCTCAAATTATTAACATGCTTCCAAAATTTACGAGAATAGAGGATGCATATATATTAATTAGGGAATTTGAAGAGGTTTGTGCAACTATGAAACTATAATAATTATCAAAGGACGAAATCAAACTGAGATTAATCAATTTTACCCTTAAGGATAATGCCAAAAAGTGGCTTTATAGTCTTCCAAATCAATCTATCGCAACCTAGGAGGGCTTTATGAGAATATTCTTAAAAAAATATTTTTCTCATCATAAAATAGCTAGAATTAGAAATGAAATAAACCAATTCTATCAATTAGCTAGTGAATCATTTTGAAAATACTTCGACCAATTCAAGAACCTCTTGACCCAATGCCCACAACATGGAATAGAAACTTGGAGGCTATGCCAAATAATTTATGAAGGATTAGATTCAAATTCTCGAACAATGCTAGAGTCCATGTGCCAGGGACAATTTATGTACAAGGAACCAAATGAAGCCTGGCAATTTTTAGAAGACCTAGCCAAAAAAAGTTTACAATGGAAAACAACTAGGGAATCAGAAAAATCCACATCTTCAAGAGGTGGAATTTACCAAATTCAAACCTTCCTAGCTGCAGAAGCCAAAATTGCAACTTTGACATGTAGGTTAGAGGTCTTAGAACTTTAGAGACTAGCCAGTGTGAACCAAGTGTCTACACCTATGTGCAACGGATGCAATGCACCAGACCATGTCCTTGAGGAATGTCCCCTCATTGTGAACCAATTAGATAATGGATGTGTACAAGTGAATGCGACATATCAGAGACCATTGAACAATCCCTATGCACCCACCTATAACCCAGGTTGGAGGAATCATCCAAATTTTTCATGGTCACAAAATCCAAATGTAGGCGGTCTAAGTTTTAATCAGCAGAACCCAAGGTCTAATCCTGTGATAAACATCCTACCACCACTAGGCTTTAATATTAATGAAAAGAAACTTTTTTCTTTAGAGAAAAGCCTAGAAGCCCTAGCCAAATCTAATACTGACACCAATACCTCCTTAAGCAATTTCATGCAAACTATGGGCCAAATTTTGAACTCAAATTCTCAGGCCATAGCCCGCTTAGATATGCAAGTGAGTCAGCTAGCATCTACCATAAGTGAACGTGAACGAGGTAGGCTACCTAGCCAACCTGAGCCCAACCCAAGGAATCAAAATGGTAGACCATCTCAAGGAAACCAGGTTAATCAAGTTAATGCTATTCATTCCTTGAGATCCAAAAAATAAGTGGATAATAAGGTAAATACACTTGACACTAGAGAAGACTTGAGTGCTGAGTCTATTGAGCCACCTAATGAACAATCTACCTTACAAACTCAAGCGCCTAAAATTGATAGTGCACCACATCAGATGCCCACAATCTCTAGAGCTCCTTTCCCGAATCGATTAAGGTCTAATAAACAATCAAAATATTTAGACAAAATGTTAGAGGTATTTAAGCTAGTTCAAGTAAACATTCCTCTACTAGATATGATCCAACAAGTTTTGACTTATGCCAAATTCTTAAAAGACCTTTGCACCAAGAAAAACATGACTAACGTACCAAAGAGAGCTCTCTTAGCAACAAGTGTGAGTTCATATTTGTTAAGTCATATGCCTATAAAGTATAAGGATCTAGGTTCTCCAACAATTTTATATGTCATAGGAGAAACCCACATTGAGAAGGCGTTACTTGATTTAGGAGCTAGTATAAATATTTTGACCTATTCAGTTTATGAGCAATTAGGATTGAAAATGCTTCAGCCAACAAGGATCACATTATAATTAGCAGACCGATCTTTTAGGATCCTCAAGGAAATGGTAGAAGATGTTTTGATTAAGGTTGAAAATTTTATCTTTCCAGTTGATTTTGTCATTTTGGAGACTAAGCCGATATCAAATCCTAAGGGTCAAATCCCAGTGATTTTAGGAAGACCATTCCTAGCTACTGCTAATGTTGAAATCAATTATCGGAATGGACTTATGAAACTGTCATTTGGAAACATGACTATCGAGCTGAATATTTTCAATTTGGAACAAGAATCTACCAAGCATGTTAATGTAAGATGAAATTTATGAACCCATAGACATTAGCGATGAGGAAGTCGATCTTGAATCTAGTATCTAGCCAACCCATGAATATGAGAACCTAAATAAAATACTTGGAGATAATAAAAATGGCTAGAAATGGGAGCCTTTCACTGAACCATTCATAGAAATGACTAAACCATCACCCGAGTCATCAAAAGAAGAGGCACCCAAAGTAGTGTTGAAACCCTCCCTAAGCACCTCAAGTATGTATATTTAGGTCTAGAGAAAACCTTGCCTATAATTATTGCATCAGACCTGAATCCTAACCAAGAGGAGGAATTATTAGTGGTCTTAAGAGAAAATCGAGAAGCAATAGGCAGGCAGACATTAAAGGAATAAACCCTTCCATAGTTTAAAATGAAAATTTAGAGGAATTGGTTAGTACTAAGACTAACCACATAGAAGAACCCGAGCCAGGAATTAGTATTGATGCTAGTTCCAGTAAGATAGACATAGGGAAAATGAGAATAGATGATTTACCCAAAACTTATAAACCTAAAAGCCTGTTCCCTTCAACCCTAGAAGTCGATTCTTCTCACAAAAATCAAGAGGCATGTAATGAAGTGTCAATGGAGTTGTTTAAACAAGATCACATTAATTTACCTATAGAATTAAAATCGTCTTTAGACACTCTTTCAGCACCCATTGAATCAAACTTAACTCCTAAAACTCCATTCATGAGCATCTTAGAAAAATAAATAGGAGAAATCCTTAATAAACATGGGTCTAAGAATGGGATCACAAATTATGTCCCTAAAATTAATAAGGAATATATCAATAATGGGATTATAAATCAACTTTCTAAGATTGGCAATCCAAAATCATTGGAATTTGTCAATCCAATATTCGATACACGATAGTAAGCTGCATTATGTCTGGTTGAAGACGGTAAACTTAGCACTTATTGGGAGGCAACCTAATATTTAGTTTTTTTAGTTTAATTTATCTTTTCAGTTGATTTTATTTTTAGGATAATTTGAATAAGCTAGAGGGAGAGCTTAAATTTTCAAAGGCATATGGTGGACCAAAAATATAGTCAGGTGTATTCTTTCATATTCGTTATTACATCCTTTATTTTTTCTTCTTAATTGAGAACAATCTTGATTAAGTTGGAGGAGGAGAAAAATAAGAATTTTAAAATTTTAAGTTCTTGAAAATGTTAGTATTTAGTATTTAGACACCTGATTATGCCTAAGAATCGAATTAAACTAAGCATTTTTTTAAAAAAAATTGATGCACAGATCAGATAATCTATGAGATATTAAGGAATTAAGTATTAAAAAAATTTAATAAAGAATTAAGTCTAGAATATAAAAAGTTTTTTCTTGTAGCATTTCTAATTTTTTCTACTAGCATCAAAGAAAAGTTTACTTTTTATAGGCTTGTGCAGGATAACTATACATTTCTACATATAAAAAATTAAATAAAATAATTTTTATATAAAAAATTAAATAAAATAGTTTTTAAATACTTCTCACTGAGTAACCGAACCTCTTTGCCTAAGAAAACATTGAGTTTCACGTCAAAAGATGGGAAGGGCAAAGAAGCTCATTGTAAAGCTAGTCTTAACTCATAGCCTGTTTGATTCGAGCTAGTAAGTTTGAGGCGTATTCTATACCTAGTACCCTAAAATCAACTGGTTTGAAAGTCATTGACCCAAGTCTCGCTACATGGATCAATTAGAAAGCTTAATGGGTTAAGACACTCAATAGTGGTACAATGTTAAAAAAAAATATTAATTTTTCACCAAGTAACCGAGTCCCGTTGCCTAAGTAAGCAATGATTTTCACATCAAAAAGTGGACAATGTGAAAATAAAAATCAGTAAATGAAGGGCAAAAGTAGTAATACACTTGCCTATATGAAAGTTTAGACAATTCAAAGATAAAGATAGGATAATTTAGAAAAAGTTTAGAAAAATTTAATGTTCATTACTTAATTTTTCTATTGATTAGTATTAATACCCCAATGATTTATCTTACTTAAGCTCTACTGAATATCAATGATCATTTTGAAAACTGCTTAGGTAAAATTTGAAACTCTAAAGTTAAAAGATATTTAAAACTAAATTCTTTTTTTACTTGAGGACGAGCAAAGCTTAAGTTAGAGGTTGTGACAAGTACCATAAATTCACCAATTAAAGTATTAATTTATTAATTAATTTATATTAATTTTTAAAAATTATTAATTAATTGATACATATTTTTAAGAAATATATATTTTTATTAATTAAAAAATTAATTAAAAAATAATAAAAATAAAAAACTAAATTTTATTGTTAATAGAAAGAGCTTATTTTTTTAATCATAATAAACTAAGTTTGAAGCAAAACAAAGCTAAAATGAAGAATATATGAAAATCTAAAGAAATAAAATAAATAAAAATTAAATAGAAAAAGAAAATGGCTCAGTCAACTCCGCAAGTCAAGCCAAGCCATCAAAGCCGACTTAACCATAGAAGCCGCTAGCCGATCCACGATCCAGGCATGGACCGCTAGCTTAGTAGAAATCGATAAATCATGAAGCGACACATGGTGGACCTAGACCCTTAAAGGGTTCATAGAAAATCTATTGTGGCTCATGGGGCATTTTGGTCTTTTCGCTTGGCAATAGGAGCGCTAATTGGCTGTGGTGTGGCCGGTCCATGCGGTCCATAGGAACAGTAATTGCACGATCGAATGGCTGGGGTAGCTTGCGGTCAAGATCAAATGGCTGTGGTTATTTTTGGATTTGATTCAGCTTCAGACTTCACGTGGATCACCATCTAATGACAGTGCGTCATCCAGGAGATGATCCAATGGTCCAGAATGCTCCCGATGGTAATCAGAACTCCAAACGCACGATCAGTGGCCAGATTTTCTCCATTAATGCACGATCAATGGCCAAAATTTAATCCAACCTGATCTGGGCTGATATGCATCCGATTTTGATGATTTTTGATCCATTGGATTCCTATTGAATAGCTAGATTTCACCAAACTTACCAGATTTATATTAAAGTTATTTTAATCTAAATTTTACTCAAATTTCTTTATATTTTGATGATTAAAAAGGCTCTTAGTCCCATATTGCCTCCAAAAAAAAATCTCTAGCCCTTCTAGCTCTATAAAAAGGACTCCAGACCTCCAGAAATCAATAGATCTAGTGAGAGGGAAGCCAAGGCATAAGGTGGAAGCTAAGCTTAGGATTGAAGGTTGCTTCAAAGCTATAGTGCTGAGAAGAAGAGCCAGTCTTCTATGCCATCTCCACGCCTATGCTGATCTGCGATCTCCTTCTAGTTTTTTTTTTCTTTTCTTTTTTTTAATTTTTTGTATTTAAATTCTACATTTGAGTTTCACTTTTAATAATGAAAGCTTTATTGCTCTTTTTAATTCTAGCTCTCTAAATTAATTATTCTTTATTGCTCTTTAATTTTATCATAAGTAGCCGCTAAGATCTAAATAGTGGATCTTAGTACCAAGTTTATTTTTGCACAATTTAAATTTTGCTTTTATTTATAAATCTATTTTTCAACTTTAATTTTCTTTTCAAAAATTCTTCTTTTCTTTTCTTAAAAAAAATTAAAGATTTTAAAACTAAATCATTGCCTCTCTATGGATTTGACCCGACTCACTACTCTCTTCATAATTTTTAATTAATTTAAAAAGTCAGATTTAAACTGATAAACATGATGTCTTACCGATAACATCGCATTCCTATCACTCTCTCAGGATTCAAGCTAGCTGTTCTTTAGCTTGGGCTAGCTCTTCTAATAAGATCTAAGCCAGCATTTCTAAAGCATTTACCGAAGCTTTTTGATGGTTGATTACATTCACTCCTTTCTCTCTTTCCATCTGCTTACAAGGCTTGAGAGCACTATACTTGAGCTCACATCTGCTGCATAGGTTAACTTCAAAACTTGCAATGCATTACAGGCCTTGCCCGGGCGAACTTGAACAGTAAAAGCAGCCGCCTAGGTGGTTGAAATGCTAAGTATCCATCTCCTGGGTGGTCCAGTCTAATCTAGAAGCTGGCCGAACTTCTTTCCAATCAGATCTCCTTCAAATCAAATCTTGCCATTGTGGATTAGATCTCACAGATCGTCGGAGCCTTTCCTCAAACGAACTTTTGCGTCTCGCTGAAAATGGCGGATCTAGGCACTCTTATATCTAGAATCTTGAGTATGCAAGCCAAAGTTAATAAAAGGACTTCATTATCAAATTAAGCCCAAACTTCTCTCCAAAAGAACCTGGCCACTGTCCTAAATCAATGAATCCACCATCCTTATCAACCTTGAATCCAAAATAGTTGTTTAGTTACAAACGACCTCGAAGGTAGCCAAACCTCAGAGACACGGTTGAGACTAACCGGAATGTTCTAATTATGACCGCCTATCCCAGCTACCAGCCAACTCCATCCGACCGAACTCCTTCCAATGGCCAACTGGACTCCACCTGGACAATCTCCTTCAAACCTTCTAGTCACCAAGCAAGTTTCTTCCAGCCAAACTCCTTCCAGTCGCTAGGCAAGCTTCTTCTAGTCGAACTCCTTCCAATCACTAGAGGGACCTTAGCATCTACACAAGTTCAATTTCTAATATAGCAAATATCAATCAACATGCAGATGACCTCGGAGAAGTCCAAACTTCTCTTGAATTATCGTGATGTGAAGTTCTTCACTGACTGTAGCTATTTCATCCAAACTTTGACTATTAATTTCCAATAGACTGGCACGTCATGACAATGGACACCACACCCTCTATAACAAACTCCATGTGACTCCGAACGGCCCACTATTAGGTAGTTATGGCTATCACTATTAGTTTATTATAAGCACCATCTATATAAGGGATCCTTTAGATACATTTTCTTTTTAAGCTTAAAACTCTACTAAAACTCCCTCAGTGCTCCATTTCTATTGATGGAGAGTTAACTTGATCGTCGGAGGATCCTGCCAGAGCAACCCCATCTCTGGTTTGGATTTTTTTGTAGGTTTCGATGGCAACCACATCTTCTCCAATCCAACACTTTCTAGCATCCATAGTTTTTTGCACCAATAGAGATATAGAATAATCCTTGACTAGGTTAAATACCTAGTCAAGAGTTATCCAAAAAAGGCTAGATTTGGGGCGCCCAACTCTTAGGCGCCCCCTCCCTTTTTTCCTTCATGGACCACCTGAAAATGTCGCACAAATCCTCCTCTAAAAGCCATGAAAATTCAGAGAAAAAATAGGGAGTGGGTGGCACAAAAATAAGGAAAAAGTTTTAGTTGCTTAAAATTTTATCTCATAGAATTTAAATCAACTCAAATTCCTTCTGTTGACTTGGTCCATAACTATATTCCATATAAGAGAGAAAGGGAACAAGGGGGCATGCATGAAGATCAGTGAGAGAAGTGATTTCATGCAAAAAACCAAGAGAAATGGCATGGGCGCATTGGGCTAAGGTGTCGCATGGAGATAGGAGTCCAAGTCTCACCAGGACTCCTAGTTTAACTTGGTCTAACTTGATCCTTGGATCAAATTAAATCAGAATTTAATTAACCCAATTAGATTAGATCTTAGTCTAACTAATAATTAAATTAAATTAAATTAAATCAAATTTAATTCTAATTTAATTTTTTAATCAAATTAAAAATTGGGTTGATACAAGTCTTAATTGAACTTGGACTCGTTCCTCCTTGCAATTGGCTCATCCAATAAACTAATTAGACTTGATCCAATCAAGTCCAAACCAAATCTAATTAAATCATATTTAATTAGACTTAATGTTAGCCCTTTAGCTTAATCAAATGATATCAATTAGCAATCCAATTGCTAATCGATCCTTCTGTAATACTTGCATTAGGTCAAACATTAATCTTATTGATTATTTGACCTAATAATGATTTTTAATCATCGATCAACTATCTATCAGATTGAAAATTCTTATATGTGTGACCCCATAGGACTAAACCTAAGTCGATAGTATAAAAATAAATTTTTGTATCAATTAGAGTGACCATCTAGCAATGATATCCGACGACCAAATAGGTCCAATGTATAAAACAACATCCTTAGAACCCATGTGGATATAGTTTTCATATAATTCATCTCCTTAATCAAAATACTTGTAGGATACCTCAGAGTTTAACTATCAACCCCGATTAGGTCATCCACATTATATTTCAAAATACCAAATCCATCTTATGGATTATCCTAGTCAAGTTTTTTGCTATATTGAAATACAGTGATGCATTCTTCTCCAACTCTTAGAGTGGTCAATCCCATCTTGATCACTCATCGACTTTGCAAGTACATAACTATGCTCAGAAATCTTTCATTACTGAATTAAAAATTTAGTTAGTCCTGTACCAAAGCATAGTGAGTTGCAAGCTAATGTGGTGATCTCAGGTCTAAGGGACATTTATAACTATATCCCATCAAAGCAATTTTCAACAGTAGAATGCTCTAAAATTAGTTACGTCTTGTGACGATGTATCCATACATCTCATTTTTATGCCATATCAGTATCTCCACACTTTTTGGTTAAGAGGATAACCAATCTATATGGCATACAATGATCTATGTTCGATAAAAGCTATCGTGCTAATTAACAATGTATCATTTGGTCATGAACTACTTAAAGACTAATCAATAAATCCTCTCTTTATAGAAACTAAATAGTCTTAAGAACTTCATCACAATAAAGAAGTTCATTAGAAGATATAGACTTTATGATAAAAATGCTAAAATATTTATTTTATTTATTAATAAATTAATTATAATTATAAGGTAGCACAACCATTAATAGGTTGATGATTGACTTTGGGACATATTTTCTAACAACTCTTACTTATCCTAAAGCCACTTGACACAATATCTAATATCCATCTTCAACTTATAGTCCTCAAACTCCTTTATCACTAGGGCTTTATTAAAGAGGTCGGCTAGGTTCTTCTTTTCATCGATCTTCGAAAAGTCGACATCACCTCAATCCAGAATCTTCTAGAACAGGTGGTAACGGCATAGTATGTGCTTCGTTCATTGGTGTGCTTTTGATTCTTTCACCTGAGCAATGACGCTAGTGCTGTCGCAGTGAAGTAGGACTGGTCCAGTAAGGAAGGGTGCTACTCTGAGCTCGATGATGAATTTTCTCAATCACACAACCTTCTTCATGGCATCTAATGTTGTGATATGCTTTGCTTCATAAATAGAGTTTGTCACAGTATGCTACTTGAAACTCTTCCAGTAGATGGCTCCACCATTTAGGGTAAAGATATAACCCAACATGCTTTTGCTATCATCATGGTCAGATTGAAAACTAGAGTCAGTAAACTCCTTAAGTTTCAGATCTAACTCACAATAAACCAACCATTAGTCCTTAGTATTTCTCAAATACTTAAGGATGGCTTTAACCACTTTTTAGTGATTTTTTTCTAGATCAGATTGATATTTACTCACTACTCTTAATGAGTATGCCACATCTAGTATCGTACATATCACACCATACTTGATAGATCCCACTACTGAAGCATATGGGACTTTACTCATATGCTCTCTCTCTTTAGGAGTTGTCGGACAATCCTTCTTAGAGAGAGAAATTCCATGGTCTGTCGGAGGATAGTCTTTCTTGAAATTTTCTATGTTGAATCTCGTCAACATAGTTTCTATGTTTGTGGACTAGAATAATCCAAGCATTCTCTTAGATCTGTCCCTATAGATCTTCATCCCTAGGATGTAGGATGCTTTACCCAAGTCCATGAAGAATTGAGATGATAATCAAACCTTTATTTCTTATAGTATGGTGATGTCATTTCTGATTAAGAGAATGTCATCTACATACAAGATAAGAAATACCACTATTGGGCCATTTGTCCACTTGTAAATGCAAGGCTCTTCTCTATTTTTAATGAAGCCATACATTTTGATCACTTTAAATGCACGGTCCAACTCCAAGATACTTGCTTCAATTCATGATGGATCTCTCAAGCTTGCACACCTTGAACTTATCTGTGGATGTAAACCTCTCAAGTTGTATCATGTATATCTTTTCGATCAGCTTTCCATTCAGAAAAGCTATCTTCACATCCATTTGCTAGATCTCATAGTTTAGATGGACAGCTATCGCAAGCATTATCTGAATAGATTTGAGTATTGCCATAGGAGAGAATGTCTCATTATAGTCAATACCATAACATTGACGATATCCTTTGATAACCAGATGGGCTTTATAGGTCTCCACCTTACCATCTGTGCCCCTCTTTCTTTTGAAGACCCACTTACATCCAATGGATTTAATCCCTTTGGGTGGGTCAACCAATGTCCATACATCATTGATCTTCATGGACTCCATTTCAAATTTCAAGGCCTCAAGCCATTTCTCAGAATCAGACCTCTGCATTGCATCCATATAAGTGATCGGATCTTCATCGTTCTCATCAAGTTTGAAGGAATCACCATCCTAGACCAAGAAATCATAGTATCTATTTGGCTGATATGGTACTCTACCAGATCGTCTAAATGGTGCAGGTACATTAGGCTTCGAATTTAATCTAATCAAATCTAATTCAGGTTCAGCTACAGGTGTCGATCTTTTTACCTATTGAACTTTGTCAAGTTTAACCTTAGAGGCAATAGTTCCTTCACCATGAAACTTTCTTTCCAAAAAGATTGCCTTAAGGCTGAGGAATACTTTTTGTTCATCAACATGGTAGAAAATATATCCTTTTGATTCTTTGGGGTACTCTATAAATGTGCACTTGTCAGATCTAGGTCTAAGTTTATCTATAATTAATTATTTCACATAAGTCAGGCACCTCCAAACACTAAGGTACGAAAGTACTGGCTTATGCCCTATCCATATCTCATATAAAATCTTTATTATAGGTTTACTTGAAATCCTATTTGATAGATAGTAAGCCGATTCGAATGCATATCCCAAGAATGATATTGATAATCTAGCAAAATCCATCATGGATCGGATCATGTCTAACAGAGTTCGATTCATCCTCTTAGACACACCATTATTCTATGGTGTTTTTGAAGGAGTCCATTGGGAGAGAATCTCATTCTCTTCTAGATATGTGAGAAATTCACAAGAAAGATATTCTCCTGCTCGATTAGTTTGAAGAGTTTTAATACTCTTTCTAATTTATTTTTCTACTTCACTTCAGAATCATTTGAACATTTTGAATGAATCTGACTTATGTTTCATCAGATAGACATATCCATACCAGGATAGATCATCTATGAAAGTAATGAAGTAGAGATATTTACCTCTGGCACTAGTGCTCATAGGTCCACATACATCTGTATGTATTAGACCTAAGAGATTAGTGGCTCTCTTACCTTTTTCAATAAAAGATGACTTGGTCATTTTTTCAAAAAGATAAGATTCATAGTTTGGAAGTGATTCATAATCACTGACTTTGAGGATTTCCTCTTGAGTCAACCTATTTATTCTATTCTTATTGATGTGACCAAGCTTACAGTGCCATAAGTAGATATCAGATACACTATCTAATCTAGGATGCTTGCTAGTAGAATAGACTATATTAATAGGTTGTGATAACATGTACACACTATTGTTCGAATGTCTAGAGAATATGGTAATACCATTCATAATGATATTACAAAATTCTTTCTTTATTAAAATTTATAATTATCTTTGGTCAAAAGGTCTACAAAAATGACATTCAAAAAGAAACTAGGACAAAAGTGAAAATCACTAAGAAGAACTAAATTAGATTCAAATACAAATTTTAAGATTTCTAGAGCTAGAACTGGAACTGGTCTTCCATCTCTAATGTTCAGAAATCTCTCACCTTGCTCGAATCTCCTACTGATCTACAATCTCTTTAAATAAATTATGAATATGGTAAGGGCTACCGGTATTCAATATCTAGTTAGTTATCATAAATAAAAAAATTTCAAGGAGTTATCATATAAATACCTTGCATGGCAATAGCTTGATTTCTTCTCAGTCTGTTTGGATCTGGGAAGGTAATGTACTGAGGATAATTTTTCTTCTAGTGCCTCTGCTTCTTAAGCATTCAGCTTGACTCTTATCAGACTTTATTTTTTTGGTCTGGTCCTGCATAAATATCCCAGCTTGAACTTGCAGCTTCTTTGATTTCTTCTTATTGACCCTAAGATTGATTTTGATGATTCCAAAATGTTGGGTATAAATGACATGCATTTCAAGAATGTATGTAGGACTTTTTAAGTACTTAAAATGAAAAAAATATCCATAGAAGAAATCCCATCAAAAGAAGATATGTTAAAGAAAGAATGATTTCAAATGCTCAAATAAAGCTCAAACAAGAAATTTTGGAAGCCTTAATAGTGGAAAAGATCGTAAAAATCAAGATGGAAGAAATCCTCAAAAGTTGAAGATAAAAAGCCACTCATGCAAAAATATATGCAAAATTATTGAAGGTTGAGAACTTAGATGATCCAGTAAAAAATTGAGCTGGCTCAGTACTTAGTCGGCTTAGAGAAAAACTAGGTCGACTCAGTTTCAAAAAATACAGAAAGCTAATTTTTAAAGTCTATTGATACTGAGCTGATCCAGTTAGAAACTGAGTCAACTCAGTGAAAAACTGAGCTGACCTAGTTAAAAACTAAGCCAATCCAGTGACTGTAATGGCTAATTTTTCATAATTTTAACTTTTTATTCATAATGACTTCCAATGGCTATTTCAAGGGCTCCAATGGTCAAAACTCATTCTCCAGCCACTTTCAAGCATATAAAAGCCTAGAAACTCAATGGGAAAAGTAAGAAAATGATTTAAAAAAAAAATCATTAGATTAAGTAAGATTTATTGAATACCAATTGGAAAGAAAAGGAAAAAAAAATAGTGCACGGAATAGAGAGCTTTCAAAGAGAAATCATCTCCAACTTCATCCTCATCCTCTCAAGCATTATTCAAGAAAAGTTAAAGTATTATTTGAGCAATCCAACAGCAACTTCTTCAAGCTTCAAAGAATTCTAATTTCTATTTTCTATTTAATGCTGAATTCTTATACTTATATTTTTATTCTTTACAAGTTTCTTTGGAGAAAGAAACTTAAAGATTAGGCCCGTCCAAGCCCAAAATTGAATTGTATTAGTTTTAGTTGGTAAGCCCATAAAATCAATTAGGTTGATAGTGAACCCAAAAAATTATTAGTATAGGATTGTGGTTGGTGAGCCCAATAAAACTAACTAGGTTTGTTTGTGATCCCGGGTCAAAACAAACACATTATAATCTAGGTATTATAGTGAAACTCCCAGGAAAAGCTTGGAAAATGGATGTAGGTGCGGGATTGCACCAAACCATTATAAATTTGTTGTATTTATGTTGTGCCTTATTTTGTTCATTTTACTTGCTTTACTTACTTAGTTACTTGAAACTAGTTTAATTCATTCATAGCTTCACTCAATTTTTAATTTTATTATTGCATATATCATACACAATACAATCACTTAAATTAATCTCATTAGAAGCACATATTTATATTAGAGCTTAATTTGGCTAAGATTTTAAAAGAATCTAATTCACCCCCCTCTTGGGTAGCCATACTTGGGCAACAAGTATGGCTTAACCATACTTGTTGTTGATTTTTGGCTTAACCATCTAGAGCTAAAGATTTTGGTAACCCAAATGAAATCTTTTTTTAATAAAGGCCATTCTATTGATTGTCCCCCACTATTATGTGAATCAAATTACATACATTAAAAATTAGAATAAAAATTTTTATACAATTATATGATTATAATTTATGAAAGATTATAATCGATGGATCACACACCCTCAAAGCATTAAAAGAGCATGATAAAAAAATGACCCAACTTAATACTAAGGCCATGAATATACTTTATTGTTCCTTAGATATTGATGAATTTAATACAATTTCTTCATGTATTTTAGTGAATCAAATTTGAGAAAAATTGAAAATGACTTATGGGAGAGTAAATCAAAAAGAAGAACCAAGCTCTTAAGAGGATAAGCAAGCTCACCCCAACATATGCCTCATGGCTCATAAGGATGAAAAGAAGAAAAAGAAGAAGAAACAAAGGGGAAAGAAAGCAATAAATAAGGAGGAGCAAGTCAAGAAAAAGCTAAATGAGAAAGAGAAAGAAAGTGCTACAAATTCTTGCCTCATGACCAATGATAATGAGGTAAATATTAATAATTCTTTTGATTTTACGTTTAAAGAATTATATGATGCCTTCAATGATCTAATGGATGAACATAAAAAGTTAAGGCTTCAAAATAAAGAGCTTAGAGAACCTAATTTATCTTTGATTGAAGAGAAAAATAAAATTTTGAGTGAAAAAGAAGATCTATCAAAAAATATGGAAGATATGGCCAAAGAAGAAAAAGATTTTTTGAAATAAATTGAAACTCTAACTAAGAAAAAGGAGAATATAGTAAAATCTAAAAAATCATTAGTTAATGAAAATATTGAGCTGAAAAGGAATATAAAAATTTGAAATTCTTCTTAGAAGAAAATAAAAATTTTCTAAAAGAAAAGAAAGAACTTTTCAAAGAAAATAAGAAATTAAGAAGAGAAGTTGAGATTTTGAAACCTATAGCTGAAAGTTTTACAATTAGCTTTCAAAATCTTCAATCTATGGTAAAAACCAATGGAACTATTTTCAATAAAGTAGAAACTGATTTTAATACTTCAAGAAAATAGTAAAATACTAAAACTATTTTCACAAGACCTTCAATGAAAGATCATACTATTAAATGTTTCAAGTGTAATCAAATTGGCCACAAAATTTTGGAGTGTAATTTTAAAAGAATTGGCCAAACTTCTACTAAACAAATTTGGGTTCTAAAAGAAATCTTAAATACTAACTCCTATGGATCCAAGATGGCTTGAGTACCAAAAGTTTTGAAGTAATCTTATAGGTTTGCCAAGGATCCAATAAGTTTGAAAGAGAAAAATATCCTTACTTGAATGCCTTGGATGTCAAAGATGATAGGTGATGATTGTGGGTATAACCTAAATTTTTCCCTTATCATACTATCAATGATTATTAAACTCTTTTGATTGAATGAATCCTTTGATTAATATGCATGCATATAAAATTGCTTGCTTGAAATTTTTTTTTTATGTATAATTAATTGATTTTGATGCTTGCAATGAATTTATATCCTGATTTGAATGTTTTGATCTTAAAATCTGAATGCTCCCCTCTCCATATCATGCTATGGTTGAAATGGCTTTAACTTGAATTTCAGCATGATATTTTAAGCCTCCTCATATCAATTTTGCAATTGATAAACTAAAATTAAAAGATGCACAATTGGATATGAATGTTTTTAAATTGCTGAATATACAAATAAAACTAAATTTGACATTCATCCATAAAAAGCTAAATTATTAAAATTTTAATAAAAATTGGCATGAAATAAGTACTTAAAGAAAAACATCAATTATAAAATTCAAAATGCTTAATGTATCAAGCTGCATTGCATGTTAGGTTTCTAAGGATTTAAAATTTCATAGTTAGATCAACACATAGAGCCAATATCTAGATTCTTCTAATTTTAAACTAAATTAATTTTATCCCCCAACTTGAAGAATGCCTTTCATAATTGGTATCAAACAATCTATTCTTGCTTTAATTTTTTTTTTTTTTGGCAAAAGAAAAGAATGTTTTAACTCAAATATGATTTTACATAGCTTATATGATATCATTTGAGATAAAATCAAGAATTTCATATCATTTTGAACCGATTAAATGATATTTCTTAAGAAAAGAATGATCTAAGTTTAAATAGAATATCTCTCTATGATTTATTTTGCATGATCTATTGGTGTCAACTCAAATTAACTTATCAAAATAATTTGATATGAATTTAATTGATTCAACTTTTTCGACCAAAAACTTCAATGATTGATATCACATAGATCATTATTGTCATGTATTCTATTGCTTTATATTTGATAAATTGAAAGAAATATTCTTGCATACAATCTGATTTGCATGAATATATTTTTGATATTATACTATGAATAAATTATAAGGTTGGTACCTTTATGCTTTGTTGGGGATAAATCCTGCTCCCGCCAAAGTCCAGTCTGAAGCTTAGCCTAATGCAGTTGGTAATCAAGGAAGAGCTTTAATCAAAAATTCTATCCCTAGCAGTTGGATTTATTCAGTGGCCAAACTATCCAATGGCCGAGTCCCAGCCGAACCTCTAGCAGTCGGGCTTCTATCGAAGCCAAACTCCTTCCAGACTCCTCCTCCAGTCGAGCTTTTATAAAAGCCAAACTCCTTACAGACTGTTCCTTTAGATGGATTCCTACAGACGATCCCACTACTGAATGATTATAATTATTATGATAATTATGATTCTTATTTATCAAGATAATTATGATTATCATTAATCAAGACAGCATGATCGGCATTTATCAAGTCAATCACGATCGACATTTATTAGGATGGTTACGACAGTCATTAATCAAGACAGTTACAACAAGCTCTGCCTATAAAAAGGGATCCTCTAGATACGTTTTCTCTCAGCTTTCTTCTCCTTCTTAAAACTCTACTGAACTCCTCTCTAAGCACTCCATTGCTGTTGGCCAGAAGAACAAACTTGACCGTCAGAGGGTCCTATCGAAGCCACCACCACCGACTCCAGATGGAACTTTATTTTGCAGGTCACCGACGGCGACCTCGTCTTTCTCGACTCTAGCTCGATCCAGCATCAACCAAATTCTACATCAATAAAATTGGTGCTAGAAGGAGGGCCCTCTGTTCTTGAGGTTTTCTTGAACTTAAAGGAGTGCTCAGCAACGATCTAGAGTTCTTCCCCAAAAAAAAATGCCTTCTAGAAAAGCTTTGACCCAATGATCAACGGCTTCTACATCCAGATCCCATCCAAATACATCAATTTTCGCTCCAGCTTCGGTAACTCAAGCTTCACCGACAGCCATAGTAGATCAAGAGCAATTTAACCTACTGATGCAGCGAGTTCAGGGCCTCACCGAGATATTGCAGGCCAAGCGACAGCCCTCGACGATGACTCCGCCAAGAAACCCACCATCAGTATGTCAGAAATCGATCCCAAGGAAGAGCATTTCAGCTAGCATGCCCGTCACCGTTAGGAAGGAGAAACAGAGAGTAGAGGATCCGAGTTCGGTTCATAGTTCTCCTCTGGAGGAGACCTTCTCCATCTATAGCCAGAGGCCCTCCAAGGTCTGTGATCGAGACGACGTCCTCAATCACAAACTATGGAAGATTGATCGATGGATTGAGGAGCTCGACCACGTCGCCCCAGCTCACCATGATGACGTCTGCACTGATCCTCCTTTTCCTTCCTGAATTATGCAAGAGCCCGTTCTACCGAACTTCAAGCTCCCTCAACTTGAAAGCTACGATGGAACTTCTGATCCGATTGATCATCTGGAGGCCTTCCAGACCATGATGCTGCTTCATGGTGCACTAGACGCCATATTATGCTGAGCTTTTCCATCTACCTAAAGGGAGGTAGCAAGAAACTGGTACTCGATGTTGAAGCTAAGTACGATCTTCTCTTTTGACTAGATGAGCCATCAGTTCATGGCTCACTTCATCAGCAGCCGACGTCCATGCCGAGGTTCGGATTCCTTGATGAATATCATGCAGAAGTAGGAGGAATCCATTGGGGCTTATGTCATCCGATTTAATGCTGCAGCATTGGAGGTCCGAGACCTGAACCAGTCTGTTACAATGGCCATGCTCAAGGGTGGTCTTTAGAAGAACGATTTGCTATTTTTTTTGAAAAAAAAGTACCCCAAAGATTTTGTCGATCTGCTAACCTGGGTAGAGAGATGTGTCCGTGCAGAAGAAGCCTTTAAATTGAAGGACAAAGAAGTCGTAGGAGAGCAGTAGGCAGATGAGTCTAATAGGCCCACCATCGATGGAGGGCCGAGTGAAGTTCGACCACACTCACAGACTCCCCCCGGGCGCAAGTGAGCCCGAGCTCCTTCAGGTCATCATTAAGGAAGCCCTAATGGAAGGGCATAAAGAAGTTCTCTCCCCATAAGATTCCACAACTACACCCCACTTAACGCTCCTCGAACTCAAGTTCTGATGAAAATTAGGAACTAGTTACCAAGACCAGAAGCATTATGATCTCCCTCAAACAAGCGCGATCGAAGTAAGTACTGCCTCTACCATCGTGACCACGGTGATGACACTGAAGAATGCATTCAGCTCTGAGATAAAATTGAGGAGCTCATCAGGGATGCCAGCCTGAAGTAGGAGAAGATTGATCGAGGGCGCTGTCACAGTCAGAACCACCAATGATGGAGAAGCAATAGAAAGGTCGGTTGCCTCTCATATCATCAACGCCACATCTAGGAGGAGCTTGGTACTTCGGCGATCCATCATCTCCAGCGTCAAAGTCAAGAGGAGCTCGCTCCAAATTATGTGATGATAGGGAAGAAGCAAAAACTATGTGATGATAGGAAAAACTATGTAAAAACTATGCAAAAAGCTATGCAAAAACTATGTGATGATAGGAAAGAAGCAATCAATAGTGGCCATGTTAGGAACAGGAGGAGAACCTCATCCTAACATGAGTTGGTCAAAGTCCTTCAACCTTGGCTGGAGATGGAATCTCTTCCGAGCGATCGAGACAACCTCAACTAGAGATAAGATCTCTCCCGAGTGCCCAAGTCAACCTTGGCTAGAGATAAGATCTCTTCCGAGCAACCGTGACAACCACGATTAGAGATAAGATTTCTTTCAAGCATCCAAGTCAACCTCGGCTAATGATAAGATCTCTCTCGAGCGACCGTGACAACCTCGGCTATAGATAAGATCTCTCTTGAGCATCTGAGTCAATCTCGACTAGAGATAAGATCTCTCCCGAGCATCCGAGTCAACCTTGGCTAGAGATGGGATCTCTTTCGAGTGTTCGAGTCAACCTCGACTAGAGATAAGATTTCTTTCGAGTGACCATGCCAAACTTGGCTAGAGATAAGATCTCTTCTGAGCGATCGAGTCAACTTCGGCTAGAGATAAGATCTCTCTCGATCATGTCAGGAATAAGAAGAGAACCTCATCCTAAAATAAGCAAGTCGAAGGCCTCATTCATTTTAGACGAGATGGAGGAAGAGGCTCTGACAATGGCCCTTATGTGCCCCCACAGCTCATTGGGAATAGGAGGAAAACCTCATCCTAACGTAAACAAAGTCGAAGTCCTTGTTCATTTTAGACGAGATGGGGGGAGAGGCCTTGACAATAGTCCTTATGTGCCCCCACAGCCTGTTAGAAATTAGAGGAGAACCTCATCCTAACATGAGCAAAGTCAAAGACCTCATTCATTTTAAACGAGATGGGGGGAGAGATCCTGACAATAGCCCTTATATGCCCCCACAGTTCATTGGAAATAGGAGGAGAACCTCATCCTAACATTAGCAAAGTCAAAAGCCTCATTCATTTTAGACGAGATGGGGAGAGAGGCCCTGACAACGACCCTTATGTGCCCCCATAGCCTATTAGAAATAGGAGGAGAACCTCATCCTAACATGAGCAAAGTCGAAGGCCCCATAGCCTGTTAGGAATAGGAGGAGAATCTCATCCTAACATGAGCAAAGTCAAAGGCCTCATTCATTTTAGATGAGATGGGGGGAGAGGCCCTAACAATGGTCCTTATGTGCCCCCACAGTCCATTAGAAATAGGAGGAGAACCTCATCCTAATGTGAGCAAAGTCAAAGGCCCCCACAGCCCATTAGGAATAGGAGGAGAACCTCATCCTAACGTGAGCAAAGTTGGAAGCCCACATAGCCCATTAGGAATAGAAGAAGAGAACCTCATCCTAATGTGAGCAAAGTCGAAGGCCTTGTTCATTTTAGACGAGATGGGGGAGAGGCTCTGACAACGGCCCTTATGTGCCCCGACAGTCCATTAGGAATAGAAGGACAACCTCATTCTAACATGAGCAAAGTCGAAGGTCCCCACAGCCCGTTAGAAATAGGAGGAGAACCTCATCATAATATGAGCAAAGTTGAAGGCCTCGATCATTTTAGATGGGATGAAGGCTCTGAAGATGGCCCCATTGTGCTCGATAACAATAGAAGACAAGATCTCCCCCGAGCTTCAACTATACTTTCAACCTCGACTGGAGATAAGGTGCAGAGCCTTGAAGAGGACTTTGGTAGTTGCCCTTTTTGTACTCCCTTCCTTCGAGTTTCGAACTCGAAAGTGGGGGGACTATTGTTGGGGATAAATCCTATTCCCATCGAAGTCCAATCTGAAGCTTAGCCTAATGCAGCTGGTAATCATGGAAGGGCTTCAATCAAAAATTCTCTCCCTAGTAGCCGGATTCATTTAGTGGTCGAACTACCCAATAGTCGAGCCCCAGTCGAACCTCTTCAACTGGCCGAACTTCTCAGCAATCGAGCTTCTACGAAAGTCGAACTTTTTCTGGACTCCTCCAGTAGCCAGGCTTCTATGGGAGTCAATCTTTTTTCGAACTCCTCCAGCAATCGAGCTTCTATGAAAGTCGAACTCCTTCTGGACTCCTCCAGTAGCCGGGCTTCTATGGAAGCCGAACTCCTTTCGGACTCCTCTTCTAGTTAGGCTTTTATGGAAGTCGAACTTCTTACAGACTGTTCCTTCAGATGGATTCCTACAGGCAATCCTACTACTGAACGGTTATAATTATCACGATAATTATGATTGTCATTTATCAAGATAATATGATTGGCATTTATCAAGTCAATCACGATCGGCATTTATTAGGATGGTTACGACAGTCATTAATCAAGGTAGTTACAACAAGCTCCACCTATAAAAAGGGACCCTCCAGGTACGTTTTCTCTAAGCTTTCTTCTCCTTCTCAAAACTCTGTCGAACTCCTCTCTGAGCACTCCATTTCTGTTGGTCAGAAGAACTAACTTGACTGTCGGAGGATCCTATCGGAGCCACCACCATCGACTCCGGATGGAACTTTATTTTGCAAGTCATTGGTGGCGACCTCATCTTCCTCGACTCTAGCTTGATTCGACGATAACCAAATTCTACACCAACATGCTTCAAATTGATTGATACTACTTAAGAAAAGAAAGAGAAATTTTTCAAAATAAAAATGACAAACAAAACCCCTTTATGATTTGCTTTGAATGATTTATTCAAATTTTTAGTTTTGGATGGATCTATCTATCTTGGACTTATAAAGCTCAAAGAAACAAACAAAAACTTCTTTCAAATTGTACAAACAAGTAATTCTCAAAAATATATCATAATTTGTATTAAGGCAAAAAAATAGTTGCTCTGTCCTAAATCTGAATTTTCATAGCTATATTCTTATTATTATAATATTTGAGATAAATTCTTGTGATATATGGTTGAATGATTTACTTAAATATCAAAGTGAAGAGAAGTATTTTCAAGATTATATTATTCAAAATTTTGAAGCCTAAAGTTGTTATTAATTAAAATTGAGAAGTACATCTACATGGCATACTTTTGGATTTTAATGGATTGTTATCATTGTAAACATCTTTTGAAGTAAATAAAAAATAAATTTTTAAAAAATTTAGTTTCTACATGAGTGAATGCTATGTTTATTTAAATTGAATAAATAATTTAATACTTAATTACTTAATTGATACTTGTTCTCTTAAAATTTTATTTAATTTTAAAATAGTTTTGTTTGCAAAAGTAAGAGGAAGAAAACACCAAAGATAAAATGATTACTAACTTGGTATCAATCAAATTTAAAAATCTGAGCTTAAAAGTCAAATTTGTATTAATTAAGATTAATGTAGTATCAATTAATTATGCTTAACTTGAAATAAAAAGGAAGAGAATAATTTTAAATGTTAAAATCTATTCTACAAGAATTATAAAAAGGGGGGGGGGGGGGAGAAAATATCATGTGATGAATTTCTAATATTCAGGAGGAGAGATATTGATTAAGTTAACTAATTTAAATTTGATTATAAATTTTAATAAATTTTAATATTGATTTTAAATTCTCAATCATTTACCTCAAAACTTTCTCATTTTGAGCTTTGCTTTAATTGATTTTAGACTCTCAATCAGGTATCTTATAGTTTCTCTCTAACTATGCTTACATGTGGTTATTAAATTTGATTTACTTAATTTGAAGTAGTATCAGATGATCAAATTAATTTTCATTATCAAAAATTATTTATAAATTTAGATATTATTCATTTACTGATTTGCATGAACTTGATAATTTTGGAGTTAAACTCATTTAAAAATCTAAATTTAATACAAAACTTTTGATTTGTATTTATAAATCATTATAAAATTATTTTTCTCTAATACTATCATTGGCTTGCTCGATACATTTTTAATACATATCATTTTCAAATTTAATTGATTGAAATTTCTTAAGAAAAGAAAAGATTGAATATTAAAGTATATATTATGTTTGATTTTATGATCAAATCTTTTGAAAAGCTCTATTCCTCTTAAAACTTAAAAGTGCAGATTTAAAAATTTGATTAAAAATTTCATACTCATTGAAAAAGAGGAAGAGTCTTTGATATTTAAATTCAAGCTAATTTTTAAAAAAGAAGCAATATTTTAAATCAAAAGATAATCTTTCAAAAGAAAGATAATTCATTTGACTTTAATTTGATACATCTCTTATTTGAAACTCTCTTACTTCTTAATGATTTTGATGATTTTTCTTAATCCTTCCCATAAACTTTTTGATGCTATCAAAAAGGGAGAGAGAAATGTTGAGTATATGTTTAAAGGATGAATGCTTAAGAAACCTAATGAATTTGATGCTTGAAATCTTAATACTCATTGACTTGAATTAAGATATAAATTTAAAATGAGTATATAAAATATGTATAATAAATTAATTATGTACAATGAACTAAAAAATTAATTGAGAACATTTATGAAGTACTCATTTATGTGTTTAATCTATACTTCATGATACTTCATGATATATGTTGACAAAATTCATTGAAATATATTATTTATTTTTATTGCACATATACTCAAGATTTTGTCGTCATAAAAAAGGAAGGGATTGTTGATCCTAAGATTGATTTTGATGATTCCAAAATGTTGAGTATAAATGATACTAATCTTGCATTTCAAGAATGTATGTAGGATTTTTTAAGTACTTAAAATGAAAAAATTATTCATTAGAAAAATCTCCTCAAAAGAAGAAAATTCAAAAAAAGAAAGATTTCAAATGCTCAAATAAAGCTCAAACAAGAAGTTTTGGAAGCCTTAATAGTGGAAAAGACCATAAAAATCAAGGTGGAAGAAGCACTCAAAAGTTGAAGACAAAAAACCACTTATACAAAAATATATACAGAATTGTTGAAGGCTGAGAACTTAGATGATCTAGTAAAAAACTGAGTTGGCTCAGTACTTAGTCGGCTCAGTAGAAAACTAGGTTAGTTCAATCTCAGAAAACATAAAAAGCTGATTTCTAAAGTCTATTGATACTGAGTCGACCCAGTTAGAAACTGAGCAGACTAAGTGAAAAACTTAGCCGATCCAATTAAAAACTAAGCCGATCTAGTGACTGTAACAATTAGTTTTTCATAACTTTAACATTTTGTTCACAATAACTTCCAACAGCTATTTCAAGAGCTCCAACAGTCAAAATTCATTCTCCAGCCACTTTCAAGCATATAAAAGGCTAGAGACTCAATGGAGAAAGCAAGAAAGTGATTTTAAAAAAAAAATCATTAGATTGAGTGAGGTTTATTGAACATCAATTAGAAAGAAAGAAAAGAGAGAAATTAGTGCATAGAATAGGGAGCTTTCAAAGTGAAATCATCTCCAACTTCATCCTCATCCTCTCAAGCATTGTTCAAGAGAAGTTGAAGCTAAAGAAAAAATCTGATTTTCCACCGTAGGATCGTCCAAATCTAATTAGATCTGAGATAGATTTTTCTATAAAAATTTTTATAATTTGATCAGATCTAAGAGTTCTTAGATCCAATCATGGTGATCTAATATTAAAAATTAAAAATAAAATTGAATCAAATTTAATTTCAAGTACCTTGTTGGGTAATCTGATTATCCTATGATGAACCTATTGATTTCTGAGGTTCTAGAAGGAGCCACGCACGTGCCTGACCTCTACTAATATCTAGTTAGGCAGGATCTGAACATCTTCTCCTCATAAATCTCTCCTCCAAAGATCGGATCTAGATCTAATGTGTAGATTCTTCAAAAGTATTTCTGAAGGCAGCCCGTCTATCTTACGAATACCATTGCGTAGATCCTAAATTTTGTACCAAAAACCTTAGACCTTTTTCTCAGATTTATGCTTGACTTTTTAGGTGTGTAGAAAAGAGGGAGAGCGAGGATAGAGGAGGCATGGGATATCAAAGGGCTGGCTTCTTAGGGCATGGAAAATATATGTTATGCGATACCATAATGGCATGAGAAGGGGTTTTAAACCTTATGCTCCAACTAGAGTCCCTCCTTGACCAAATAACATACTTATTTGATTATTGAGACTTCAAAACTTATTCTCCATGTGAAACTCCAAATCCAATCTAGTTTTGACAACAAAATTCAATCTAGAAGATGGCAGCATGAGTAGATAATGAAGAGTCCATTGCGCTTAGGACTCTTACCTCAAGAGTTTGATCCAAATCAAAGTCTATCAAAATCTAGTCAAAACTCCACTATAAATTACAAAATTTGGCACACCCATAGCATGACTCGATCCCTATCACATATCCAAAAACTAGATCAAAAGAATTTCTAAAAAATTTTTTAGTAGCATCTGATCTGGTGATCCTTAATTCTCTCAATTGGGTCAACTTTTGACCGTAGTCCAATTGCACTAGGAATGGATTCAATTTCTATAATTTATTTGACCTAGACTAGTTCTAGTTAGATGAAAATAAACCCATTCAAGATATAGAAATGAATCAAATTAAATTTGACTCGATTGCGATGAATCAGAAAGATTACAGAAGGAGAAATCCAGGCTTAATTATATGCTAGCACGATTACCTTGAACCTGATTGAATCTCATCCAAATCAATCAAACTGGATTAGCTCAATTGATGACATTCAGACCCAAATCCTTGTTTGTTTGATCTAGTTAGGTTTAGTTCCATATGGTAATGAGACATATCGTGATACAATTAGAATGATTTGACCAGAACTCTTTTGATTCATATAATTAGAATGATCAATTATCAAAATCATTCTAATTACTTCCAAAATCCACTAGTAACACCTAGCAGTATATAGTGGCAACCCATCAGAACTAAAAGCAAAGCTCTTGGTGCAGCAACCTGTGTGATTGGGTTCTTCTATCTTGAACCCCGATAGGATTAGGATTAAGGTGAACTCATCAAACCCAGCATCTATTATATAAATTAATCATTCAATTTGAGTCCAATGTGAAACCCTAATAAAAATTCTTTCAATCATCTTCACTCTGTCATAGCCATAGACTTAGAAACTCAATCTCATGATTATCATAGGGCTACTCCTCATCTATCGAGGTAGATAGATCTTCTATTAGTGCAATCCAATTCCTATAATGAACATGCTATAGACAACATACACCTCAAGATTTTAAATGGCTAGAAGATCGAGTTATGGTGTAGTCAAATTATAACACCCTCAAGGTGAACCATCGATGCACCTCAGATCCAAGAGTTAGATATGCCACCATAGCATTGAGCCAGTCATCGATGAGAAAGAAGACTTTCTTATGACTACTCGAGGTGGTCACACTCAATGCTCTTGTTCTCTAACGAGTATCTATACTCTCACTCTGGTGTCTCCACATCATAGACTCAAGATACATCTAACTTAAGAAAGTGATCATACACAACCCTTCCAGATCGATCATTATCCTCATGATGATCCTACGATCGGAAGCAGTTTATGAGTTAATTATGAGAATTCATGTCTTAAATTTTTAACTTTTGAAAATATGAATTGTCATTATCATTAACTTAAAGGATGTATCACAAATACTTTAAACACACACTATGATAGAAAATAATTCTTTTATTAATTTATAGTCAAAGTTACAAAATTATCTTTTGAAGTGTATTACAAGTGTTTAGCCAATCTAGTTTCTAAGGTACACATCTAACAAACTCCCACTTGACCTAAAGCCAATTAGCTACAAATCTAAGTCCCATCTTCTCAAGATGGGCTTCGATTTTCTGCTAGCTTAATTGCTTTGTTAGTGAGTCAGCTGCATTGTCTGCAGTGTTGACTTTCTTAACCTTGATGTTTCTCTTCTTGAGGTAATCGTGGATGAGGTGGTATCACCGCTCGATGTGCTTGGATTTTTGTTTAGACCTCGACTCCTTAGCTAAGGCTATGGTGCCATTATTATCATAGTATAGAGGGACAGCATCTGATGACATCACTTCGAGCTCTTTGGTGAACTTCTTTTACTAGAATGCATTCTTTGCAGCCTTTGATGTAGCGATGTACTTTGCTTCCATGGTGGAGTCTGCTATCACCGTCTACTTGGAACTCTTCCAACTGATAGCTCCATCATTACAAATAAACAGACTTTCAGATGTCGACTTTCGATCATCTATGTCGGATATAAAATCTGAGTCTGTATACCTCTGAACCTGGAGTTCTACATTACCAAAATTTAGAAACATATCATTAGTCCTTATCAAGCAGTTATGTATACATTTCACAGAAGTCTTGTGCTCTTCATCTGGATTCGACTGATACCTACTCATAACACTTATAGCATGGGCAATATTAGGTCGTGTACATAGCATGACATACATGAGGCTCTCTATTGCCGAAGCATAAGAGATCTTGCTCATGTATTCAATCTCCTTAGGTGTGCTAGGGCACATCTTCTTGGAGAGATGAATGCCATGTCTAAAGGATACTAAACCCCTCTTAGAGTTTTCCATGCTAAACCTCTTCAGCACCTTCTCTATGTACATTTTCTTTGAGAGACCCAACATCCTATTTGGCCTATCTCTATATATCTTAATTTTTAGAATAAAGAATGCCTCTCCTCGATCATTCATAGAGAACTCCATAGACAACCACATTTTGACTGTAGTCAACATGAGAATATCATTCTCAATTAGGAGGATGTCATTCATGTACAGTATGAGGAAGACAACAGTGCTCCCACTGATCTTTTTGAAAATACAAAGCTCTTCATTTATGATAAATCCAAATGATTTGATTACATCATTGAAACAAGCATTCCAGCTCCGAGATGCTTACTTTAGTCCATATATGGATCTTTGCAGCTTGCATACCTTATGATCATCATCACTGAATGTGAAATCTAGCGGCTGTTTTATATAGATATCTTCCTCAAGATATTCATTTAAGAACACTGTTTTTACGTCCATCTACTATATTTTATAATTGAAATAGGCTGCAATAGTAAGCAATGTGTGGATGGACATGAGCATGGCTACTGGCAAGAAAGTATTCTAATAGTCAATGCCTTCGCGCTGACTATACCTTTTCGCTACAAGCCTTACTTTGAATATCTCTACATTGCCATTGACACCTATCTTCCTCTTGAAAATTCATTTATAATTAATCAGTACTATACCTTCAGGAGTATCTACCAAGATCCAGACTTGGTTCGAATTCATTGAGTTCATTTTTCACTTTATTACTTCTAACAATTTCTCAGAGTTGATATCGAATATCATCTCATCATAAGTTTTGGGATCATCACCATGAACCCCATTTCCTATGAAGAATATTTTCTCTACGTCTTCTGAGATAGTACCTAAGTACCTTTCAGAAGGATGAGAAATTCTACTTGATTTATGAGGTGGAGGAGGTAGTGTCTGGGTTGGCTCAATTTGATTGGGTTCCATATGTGAGGATTTATGGTGCTCCCAAGCCTTGGAAGGCCGCGGGAGGAGTCAGGGGGTTGGCTTTAGAGATTCTAGGGGCTTGGTTGGTACTTCGAAGATCTCAGACATAAGGTGAAGTAAGAAACCAAAGCGAAGGAATCAAGATTGTAGAAAAAAGATTTTCTGCAGGTTAGACAACTCAGTCTAAAACTAGATCGACTAAGTCTCAGAGCATAGGCAAAATAGAGAGCTATGCATTCGAGACTACTGGCACGGTACAGGACTAGGCCGACTGAGTTTCAGACTGACTTGACCTAGTGGAACTTAGCCGGCTCAGTGCTGAGACTAAGCTGGCTCAGTGCGCGGGTAGAGTTACATGAGGGTCTGTTTTGGGCAAGGGTCTGGGTTGATCCTAGGGATCTTAAAGCCTAGTTTGAGAGGTCTTAAGGGGGCTAACTCATGTATGGGTCAGGTCTAGATCTAGAGGATGAGAGCATGGGAGATATAGGTGTACATGGGCTCGGTGAGTACTTTTATGTATTGGGTTAGCCGAGGAGTTTTTTTGGTTGGGCCTAATGGCTATGTATAAATACATAGGTTGTATTAGAATTTTAAAAAATTAAAATCAATACAGACCTTTTCTTTCTCAACTCTCTTCTTCTCTTCTCTCTAGAGTTGCCTCCCTAGGGTTCTTGAAAAAGCTCTAGAGAAGGGGGCATCTCCCTCAAGTCTAAGGAGGGTGGCACCCCATCATAGATCCAGGAGTAGGATCGGTGGTGTGCTACCCATAGAGAACGTCACAGGTTCCTTCAGATCCATGCTAAAGATCAGGAGCTTCCACAACATGATATTGATGCTTGTGATGTCAAGGATGATTGGCGTTCGAGCGATATCATGGGTCTATAACTTGGTATCAGAGCTAGGTGATGCCTGAAATGTTGTGGACAATAATATGGTATCAGAGATAAGTTTTAGAGTCTGATGGTGCATGGAAGGCAAGAAGAAGTCGTATAAGGTGAAATCAAAAATCTGCACAAGGATTTCATGGTATGTCTCAAATCTACCTTGTTATTACTATGGTTTGGCCAACCAAGAGCAGCGGGTTGAAGGTGGAGGTTGAGAGGATTAACGAAAAGGGATTTTCCCAGGGTGGAAGGATTTGGTGCATGATTTGCTGATCGGTCTTGGTGGAAAGGCTGGATTGTATGATGGTTATGTGATAGGTAGGGAGCGCTGGAGTGCTACAGTAGTGCTTTCCTGGAGATACAGGACTGAGATAGGCTCGACGATGTAGCAGCCGAGGGAGGTATCTTAGTAGAGAGCATCAGGGTTCTCTAGGAAGATGGATAGTGTAGGACTATTGAAGAGAGGTTTTCCAAGGGATAATGGTCGAAGGAAGACTGAAGAAGCGACTATACGTCCTTTGGTATCTAGAAGGTGGGAAAGTAGTCGAAGATGTATTCAGTGGTTCGATCAGAGCATGGATTTCCGAAGCCTTGGAAGTGATGGAGATGGATGATCCATGGAGGTCTGGTAGGCTAGGGCTGGATGGTTGTACAGTGGTGTAGAGATGAATCAGAGAGTACTAGAGTGCTACAGGAGCACTTCCCTAGAGGCACGGAGCTGAGAGAGGCTCGGTGGTGTAGCCGCCGAGGAGTGTATCTCAGTAGAGAGTGTTAGTGGTATCTCAGGGAGATCGAGTGCAGGTCTTAGGGAGAGCCAGAGGATCTCAAGGAGTGTCAGGAGGTCTCTAGCAGTTGGGAGTATCATGGATTAGATTTCTTCTGTAGGAGCATCAGGAAGAGTCACGGTTAAGGTGAAGGATGGTTCTCCGTACGCAACCAAAGCGATGGCTGGTGTAGGGGCAGAAGAGAAGGACTAGGGTAAAATTTTCTAGGGTTCAGTCACTGATTTTAGAAGAGTTGGATGAGCTCTTGAGTTTTGGAGGTGCCCACAAGTTACGAAGGTATCCGAGATAGCTTCGATGGGGTCCATGAAGCATGGAGGGTTCGAAGGAGCAGCGACGGTGTTCGAGGTGCAGCGATAGGCTCAGCAGTGCAGTGTTGAGTGGTTGGCCTTGAGGGACTCGATGATAGAGTCAGCTTCTGCGGCATCGGGTGGACTTCGGATATAGGTGGAGCTCCGCAATGGTAGCTTTACAAGTGGAGAAAAAATTTGATATGAGTTCAGAGCGCCGATGATGCACAGTTTCAGGTGGAGTGGCACATGCAGGTGGACAAGCGTAGCTCTATGGAGATCATGTTAGGTGGTACAGCATATGCTAGTGAAGGAATGCTGTAGATTTTCCAGAAAAGTCTAGAGAAGGTGATGCAGCTGCTAAGTAGAAGGGATCCTACAATTCTAGGATGGTGCCAAGAAGCAAGCACAGGTCTTCAACAGTGGAGGCAGTCATCCCAAAGGCCTCAAGGGTGTACAATAGCTGAAGAGGATTAGCGGAGGTGATGCTTGCACAGGTGCTGTCGAGTGTGCAGGGATAGTGGAAACGTGCAGGAGGTCATTGTCGAGGGATTTCCCAAGGCTTGGGGCACCAAGGTAGAGATTGTGAGGATTTGTGGTACTCGCAAGTCTTGGAAGGCCACGGAAGGAGTCAGGGGGTTGGCTCTGGAGATTCTAGGGGCTTGGTTGGTGCTTCGAAGACCTAGGATACAAGGTGAAGCAAGGAACCAAAGTTGGAGAATCAAGATTGCAGAAAGAAAATTTTCTACAGGTTAGTCAGCTCAGTCCAAAATTGGATCGGCTAAGTCTCAGAGCATAGGCAAAATATAGAGCTACACATTCAGGACTGCTAGCACGGCACAGAACTAGGCTAGCTCAGTTTCAGATTGAGCCGACCCAATGGAACTTAGCTAGCTCAGTGCTAAGACTGAGCTAGCTCAGTGCACGGGTAGAGTTACGTGAGGGTCTATTTTGGACTAGGGTCTGGGTTGATCCTAAGGGTCTTAAGGCCTAGTTTGAGAGATCTTAAGGGGGCTAATTGATATATGGGTTGGGTCTAGATCTAGAGGATGAGAGCATGGGAGACATGGGTGTATATGGGCTCGATAAGTGCTTTCATGTATTGGGTTAGCCGGGGAGTTTTTTGATCAAACCTAATGGCTATGTATAAATACATAGGTTGTATTAGGGTTCCATTATGCTGTGGAATACACACCTTTTCTCCCTCAACTTTTTTCTTCTCTTCTCTTTAGAGTTGCCACCCTAGGGTTCTTGAAGAAGCCGTAGAGAAGGGGGGCATCTCCCTCAAGCCCAAGGAGGGAGGCACCCCATCATAGATCCAGATGGAGGATCGGTGGTGTGCTGTCCACAGAGAACGTCATAGGTTTCTTCAGGTCCGTGCTAAAGATTAGGAGCTTCCACAACATGGTATCGAGATGCTTGTGATGTCAAGGATGATTAGCATTCGAGCGATATCATGGATCTACAATTTGATATCAGAGCTAGGTGATGCCCAACGTTGTGGATGACAATACCATAGGTTCCCTAGCTCATGGCTCTTGGGAGACTTTCTTCTCTAGCCTAATCTACCTTCCAATGCCACCATCTTGAATAAGCTATTTTTTAAGGAAAATGGCATGTCGACTCACAAATGCATTGTGATCTTTTGAAAGATAGAAATAATATCCTAATGACTCTTTAGGATATCCAATAAATCAAGCTCTAAAGAATCTAGACTCTATTTTGTCCACCTATTGTCTCTTGACATGGGCCAGATAATCCTAAATTCTGAGAAGACTCTGACTTAGTTTCTTACCATGCCATATCTCATACGGTGTGGTAAGAATGATATTAGAGAAAATCTTATTCAGTAAATATATAGCGGTCATCAGACTATGTCCCCAAAGAAACTCAGGGAGGTCCATGAAACTCATCATGGATCGGACCATATCTAATAGAGTTTGATTTCTTTATTTTAAAATCCTGTTGAGTTGAGACATTCCAGGTGCAGTCTATTGAAAGACTATGCCATTATCCTTAAGATAGTCTAAAAATTTTCGACTAAGGTATTCGCCTCCTTGATCTGATCGAAGAACATTAATAAGTATTCATGTTTGTTTTTCTACTTTGAGTCTATATTCTTTGAATCTTTCAAAGGCTTCAGACTTATGTCATATCAAATACACATACCTGTATCGAGATAGATCATCGATAAAGATGATGAAGTAGACATAATTGCCCCTGACCAGCACATCAAATAGGCCGCACACATCTGTGTGTACCATAGTGAGTAGTTCTATGGCTCTTTTTCCATATCCTACAAAAGGAAGCTTGGTCATTTTGCCATAAAGGCGTGATTCACAAATTAGATATGACTCGAAAGTCAATGGACTCAATAGCCTAGATTTCTCCAATTTGTTAATGCTATCTTCAGCTAAATGACCTAGCCTAAGATGTCAAAGATTCCTATCGTTTAGACTATCCATAGGTTACTTTAATCCTATGGCATTCACGTTTTACTTGATATTGAAAAATAGAAATATCAATATATAATTGATAGAGATCATTTATAAGAAAATTACTTATAATTTTATTTCTTTCATAAAGAATATTATAATAGTCCTTAAGAAAACTAATTACATAGCCTTCTTGTGCTAAACATGAAACAGAAATCAAATTCCTACTTACTGTAGGCACATAAAAACAATCTCTAAGAACTAGATCTATTCCTGATGGTAATCAAAGAGGATAGGTTTCCATGACCACAACTACAACTCTTGCTCTATTTTTTATGCATAGGATCATCTCACCATCCCTCAGTCTCCTGCTATCCTCAAGATCCTGCATAGAAGTACATAAGTGAGCACTAGAACCAGAGTCAAGCACCTAATTAGATGCAGAAGAAATCATAAGCTTAGATTCTATAACGAGCATACCTCCAGAAGGACCTGCCTCCTTCTTGTTCTTTAGGCTGGCCAGGTAGAGAAGATAGTTCCACTTCCAGTGGCCATCTATGTTGCAATAGAAATATTTTTTCTTATCAGCGGCCTTCTTCTTTGGCTCTGCCTTCTTCTTCTTCCCACCATCCTCCTTCTGCTTCTTCACAGACTTCTTCTTTTCAAAAGACTCTCTTGGAAGAAGTCCACTCCATAGTAAGCACCGAGCCCTTTGAACCTTTCATAGAGAGCTCAATAGTAACTAGCATATTCATAAGTTCAACCAAGGTATTTTGAAGTTTATGCATATGGTAGTTCATGATGAACTATCTATACGTATCAATCAAATACTACAGAATTATATCAATCTACAGATCCTGATCTAATTTGACACCGAGCTTCTCAAGCTCTTCTAAGTCTTTGATCATCATCAGATAATGATCTTGGACTGACTGCCCATCATACATTTGAGCCTTAAAAAATCTCTTAGTGGCTTGATATTTGGCTATGTGACTTTGTTCACCAAACAACTCTTGTACGTGAGCCAACATTTGGTGGCTAATCTTAATGTCTTCATGTTGGTGCTTGAGCTCATCAGACATCGAGCCCAACATATAATACCTGACTTTGTTATCTTCATCCATCCATTTTTCTAGAGACACTCTCTAATCAACGGACGGACGTGCTGATAAAGTGGAAGGATCCTATTCTAATACATAAGTCAACTTTTCAAAATCCAAAACTATTTTGAAGTTTCGAAGCCAATTCTTGTAGGTGGGTCTGGTCAGTCTATGGATGTCCAGGATATAGGCTAGTGGGTTTGATGCAGATATTTTTCTGAGAGTCAAAGTTTCTAGTTAGATTTTATAATTAGACTTAACTAATTTATTTAGGGATTTCATTTTTAAATAAATTAGGCTCTCACTATTTACTCGAATCCCTACACTTACTTGGTAGAGATGCAAAAATCTTTGCGATTATTGATTTCTAGTGGATGGTGTGATCCCACCAACTAGCTTACCTCCTCACCTAACAGTTATTGATGATGGATCAACTGATGAGTGTATAACTCTTATCCAATAATTCTCTAATCATGATGCACTAAAACTTGGTCTCTAATTCATGAAGCTCACCGTGCTCGGAATATTGCTCCACTCCTTAGTTAAGTTTGACCCACCATTTGCATAAATTAGATTCCTGATTGGATTTCTCACTGTATCCAAAATATTGAGTCCAACCCATCCTTCAACCTATAGCATCCAATGCCTAATTGACATGGTTATATCTTTCTGATGCAACTGAACCACTGTATCCAGTCAAGAATAATCAACCCCGAGAAGGGCTTGTACATCTACAATGGTGGAAGATCTTAGATTTAATAATTTTTTAGGAATATTTAATTTAGGTCTCTTTAAATATGACTTAGTCATAACAATTATGACTAACCTAGTGACATGGGTTGGCTCGAATTGTTAGCCATCTCAAATTAGAACTAGATCGATATAAATGGTCTGCTAAGTAAGACTGATAGAAGGGATATGCCATTAATTCAACAAGAACGTATTTAGGTCGAGTAGCTTCCAATTAAAACTAATTGATCATATCTGCTAGAGTTACTTTAGATACTAAATTATTGAATCAAAACCAATCAGGTTAGCTTACAATCCAGGCTCGAATCATGGAGCCAAATTAGATCTTGACTTGATCGAGTTACATCTCAGTGTGATTCAATCTTGACCCATACTTAGTCCTATTAGGCTGATCAATTCTAAGCTTTTTTTGATCCCACCTAACCAACTTTTAATTTAGTTAATCAACCACTAAACTTAATTGAGCTACCCAAGCCTGAACCTAATTTTTTGAAGATGTTTTAGATCTAAAAATTTATAATTTTTAGATCTAAAAATTTATAATTTTTAGATCTAATTAATTTTATGATATTAATTTTTAATTAAGTTTTGGATTCATGAATAAAATATGTAATAAAATTCTAGAGTTTTAGGATCTAGAGTTTTGCAGAAAATATTCTAATTTTCTATTAAGGATGAATGCGCAATACCCCTACACATCATAAGAACATCCCATCGAATGGGAGGAGAGGGCCTTTAAATCCTATTTTTTTCTTATGATCAGATGGCCAAGGAAAACGTCTTAATCAAAAATATATTTTTTAAAATAAAACTAGTTTGTTCTAAATCATATATCACATATACAAAAGATCTAACCTATACATGTCTTGCATACATCTCATGTATCAAAACTCAATAAATCATGCATGCTTTCAGATCTGAAATATCATATATTAAATTTAAAAAATAAAATTTGAAATTTAATCATATCAAAAATAAAATTATTCTAGATAGTTTATAGAACAATTCTATAACTAGTCTAAGCATGCATCTTTTATATTTCATATGAATAAATTAAAAATTAGAAACTATATTTTCTATTTTTTAGATCTAATTATAATAATTATAATATCAAAAAAATAATAATAAAATAGATCTAAAATTATATTTAATGAAATTAATAACATAATTATACTAGACTACACATAGAACTATTCTATTCCTAGTCTAGTCGTGCATCTCATACATTATAGATCTAAATTATATAATTTTATTTTTTTTATTTTAGATCTAATCACATCTGATGTGATATCTAAAATTTTTTAACATCAGATCATAAATAAAAATTAAATCAGATCTAAAAGAAATCTAAAGAACTGCTAATGCAGCTATGATATCGGTTGAAGAGAAAATCTGATTTTTTGCCATAGGATCGTCCAGATCTGATCAGATCTGAGATAGATTTTTTACAAAAATTTTTATGATTTGATCAGATCTAAGAGTTCTCAGTTCTATCATGGTAATCTAATATTAAAAATTAAAAATTAAATTAAATTAAATTAAATTTTAAGTACCTTGTTGGGTAATCTGATTACCCTATGATGATCCTATTGGTTCCTAAGGTTTTGGAAGAAGCCACGCATGCATCTGGCCTCTACCAATATCCACTCGAATAGGATCTGAACATCTTCTCCTCATAAATCTCTTCTCCAAAGATCAGATCTAAATCTGATGTGTAGATTTTTTAAAACTATTTCTGATGGCAGTCCCTCCATCTCACGAACACCTTTGCATAGATCCTGAATCTTGGATCAAAAATCTTGGACCTTCTTCTCAGATTTATGCCTAAATTTTTAGACATGTAGAAGAGAGGGAAAGAAAGGATAGAGGGGGTGTGGGATATAAGAGGGCTAGCTCCTTTGGGCGTTGAAAATATATGTTATGTGATACCATAATGACGTGAGAAAGGGTTTTAAACATTATGCACCATCTAGAGTCCCTCTTTGACCAAATAACATACTTATTTGATCATTGGAACTTCAAAACTTATTCTCTATGTGAAACTCCAAATCATGTCTAGTTTTGACACCAGAAATCAATCTAGAAGATGGCGGCATGAGTAGATAAGGAAGAGTCCATTGCGCCTAAGACCGCAGCATGAGTAGATAAGGAAGAGTCCATTGCGCCTAAGACTCTTCCTTCAAGAGTTTGATCCAAATCAACTCTATCAAAACTCAATCAAAACTCCATCATAAATCACAAAATTTGGCACACCTATAGCATGACTCGAGTCCTATCACATATCTAAAAATTTGATCAAAAGGATTTTTAGAAAATTTTCTAGAAGCATCTGATCGGGTAATCCTTAATTCTCTCAATTGCATCAGTTTTTTATCCTAGTCCAATTGTACTAGGCATGGATTTAATTTCTACAATTTATTTGACCTGGACTAGTTTTAGTTAGATGAAAATAAACCTATTCAAGATATAGAAATGAGTTAAATCAAATTTGACTCAGTGATGATGAATCAGAAAGATTATAGAAGGAGAAAACTAGGCTGAATCGTGTGCTAGCATGATTACCTTGAACCTAATTGGATCTAATCCAAATCAATTGAACTAGTTCAGCTCAATTGATGACATATAAATCCAAATCCTTATTTGTGTGATCTAGTTTGGTTCAATTCTATATGGTAATGATATGTCACGATCTCTATCATCGACATCATCGAAATATCTTTCGATGGATCAGAACTTTTCTGATTCATACAATTTGAATGATCGATCATCAAAATCATTTTAATTGCTTCCAAAATCCACCAATGATACCTAGCAGTATATGGTGGCAACCCATCATAACTGAAAGCAAACCTCCCAGTGTAGCTACCTATGTGATTGGGTTCTTCTATCTTGAGCTCCGACAGAAATAGGATTAAGGTGAACTCATCAAACCTAACATCCATCATATGAATTAATCATTCGATTTGAGTTTGATGTGAAATCCTAAAAGAAAATCTTTCTATCATCTTCACTCTGTCATCGCTATGGGCTTAAAAACTCAATCTCATGATTATTATAGGGTAACTCCTCATTTACCGAGATAGATAGATCCTCTATTGGTGCAATCCAATTTCTACAGTGAACATGCTATAGCCAACATACACCTCAGAATTTTGAATAGCTAGGAGGCCAAGTTATGGTATAGTCAAATTAGAACATCCTTAAGGTGAACTATCGATGCATCTCAGGTTCAAGAATCAGACACAGCACTACAGCATCGAGCCAGTCATCGACAAGAAGGTAGACTTTCTTATGACTGCTCGAGTTGGTCATGCTCAATGCCCTCATTCTATAATGAGTACCTATACTCTCATTCCGATGTCTTCACACCATAGACTCAAGACACTTCTATCCTAAGAAAGTGATCATACACCAACCTTCTAAATCGATCACCATCCTCATGATAATCCTACGATTGGAAGCAGTTTATAAGTTAATTATGAGAATTAATGTCTTAAATTTTGAACTCTTAAAAATATGAATTATCATTACCATTAACTCAAAGAATGTATCACATACACTTTAAATACATACTATGATAGAAAATAATCTATTTATTAATTTATAGTCAAAATTTTAAAATTGCCCTTAGAAGTGTATTGCAAGCGTTTAGCCAATCTGACTTCTAGGACACATATCTAACGAAAGCATCATTTGAGCAATCTAACAACAACTTCTTCAAGCTTCAAAGAATTCTAATTTTTATTTTCTATTTTGTGCTAAATTCTTATACTTCTATTTTTATTTTTTTACAAGTTTTTTGTAAAAAGAAACTTGGGGATTAGGCCCATCCAAGCTTGAAATTGGATTGTATAAGTTTTAGTTGGTGAGCCCGTAAAATCAACTGAATTGATAGTGAACCCAAAAAATTATTGATGTAGGATTATGGTTGGTGAGCCTGGTAAAATAAACTGAATTTGTTTGTAATCTTAGATCAAAATAAATGCACTGTAAGCTAGGGATTATAGTGAAACTTTCAAAAGAAGCTTGGAGAGTGGACGTAGGTGCGGGATTGCACCGAACCACTATAAATTTGTTGTATTTATGTTGTGCCTTATTTTATTCATTTTACTTGCTTTACTTATTTACTTACTTGAAACTAGTTTAATTCATACATAGCTTCACTTAATTTTTAATTTCATTATTGCATATATCATACACAATACAATTACTTAAATTAATCTCATTAGAAGCACATATTTGTATTAGAGCTTAATTTAGCCAAGATTTTAAAAAAACCCAATTCACCCCCCTTCTTGGGTAGCCATACTTGGGCAACACTTCTTCTTGTTCTTCTTCTCTTTCTTAAATGATCGAGAACCAGAAGATGAACCTTCCATAAAGTTTATCGATTTCTTGTGGAGCTGGTGATCCTTCTTAAAGTTCTGAAGCAACCCCAATAACCCATGGTAGTTAACTTCAGGCTTTGTCATTTTATAATGAGTAAGGAATGGAAAATATGATTTGGGCAATGAGTTTAAAGTTGCATCTTTCCCTAGCTGCTCGTGAAAGAAAAATTTGAGCTTGCTCAAATGCTCCATCATCTTGATCATGTATAGTACATGATCAGTGACAGAAGCTCCATCCCTCATCTTAGCGTTGAAGTTGGCATAATTGATCTTGTGCCTCTCAATGTCATCAGGTGTACCAAAAGATTCGTTCAACACTTGAAGCATGTCTTTTAGCTGAGCTGACTCAAATCTATGATTGAACTCGTCACTCATGACAACCAAAATAATGCAATGCACCATGATTCGATCATTGAGCCAATTCTAGTAAGTATCTCTGACCATTCCATGTGCATTAGGTGTTGGCTCCTTAGATGCCAGACCTATCAGTACATACAAGATCTGTTCATGCCCTAAGACTATTTTTAACTTTCGATACCAGTTACTGAAGTTTGATCTCACCAACTTATCATTGACTAATAATGATCAGAGCGAAAGGGTAGTGGCCATATCTCACAAAGAAAAATTAAAATCTAATTAGTAATTGATTCATTAAACCTAAAGATTTAGACTTTAATCAAAAGATTCTTTTACTATTTTATTCAAATTGATAGCCTCTACCTCCAATTCGAGAGTGGGTACTAGAATCTACATAGACTGCACATAAGCCCAACTTTGGTTGGTCAACCCATGTACATTTATGGATAGTTCCTAATCAGTAGGGTTTGGCCTTCACTGAAAAGATCCGATTAGGTCCAACCATTAACATGATCATACTTGGTCCATCTAACCGATGAATAATTAAGCCTAACTTTGGTTGGTCAACCTAACCATCATTTAGATAGATGCAACCAAGAAATCATGTTATGAATGATAGTTTCATTAGCTGATAAGTACCAAGCTTTTGGGCCTCCAATGATTATCAAACTAATGGACTCATTATCATCCACTTAATGGGAGGCTATGATCTAGTTATCACCATAACTATTTTATTTTTAGGGACCTAATAATTTTAGAGGATTTAATTAATTTTATTTAAAAAAAATAAAAAAAATGAGCCAGCCAATTTTGATCCTCCTACTGACTTCATCAAGTTAGATAAAAAAGGATCTAATTCAAGCCGACATTAGGAGCACCTAAATTAGTCACACTGATTTACCTAATTAACATGGATGAGCCCAAATCACCAAGTAATCTAAGTCAAAATCTAACTCACCAGGATGGCTAGGTAAGTGAGATCAGTGAAAGGGATATGCCATTAACTCATCAAAGATTGAATCAATGCGAGTAGCTCTCAATTAAAAACTACTGATCAGATTGCCAAACTTATCTTAGGCACTATCCAGTTCATTAGTTTCAATTTGACCAACCTAGTAATTTTGGGTTCGACCACATAGTCAAGAATAAAATCCATCTTGGTTCTCGTTAAGGACATGAATTTGACCAACTACAACTATTGTAATTGATCTACAGAATCCTTGACCTAATCTAAGACAACTATTGATTAGATTCAGTCAATTCTCTAATTAAGTCCATTCTTTAATCTAATCTTAGGTCTAACCCAATTAAAAGACCTAATTTCTACTAACCTATTAACTTAATGTGTTATCATTTATGTCTTAGGATCTTCAATTCACAATCCTAGATCCTGATCAATCAATCCTTAATTCTTAATTAAGTTTTAGACTGGGGGTTGGGGTTCGACATTTCGAAAATAATTTTTATGTTTGTAAAAGATATTTATAATATGGTTCTACCAACTAGTTGCATGTTTGATTCATAATCAATATGCACATATAACAAAAATGGAAAAAATATTTTAGATCTAATCTAAACATGCTCATGAAATTAAAACTATTTCAATTCTAATCAATCATAAATTATTTTAGATCAGATCTAATATATTTATGATGATAAAAATTAGATTAAAACTCTTTTAATTAGATCATAAAATCTCTTAAATCTAATCTAAAATTTTATGATTAGGATTTTAGATCCACATGCACTAGGACAATCTCTTCACTATAAGGGATAAACATTACAGTAGTGTTAGATATATGTGCCCTAGAAGCCAGAATTGGCTGACACTTGTAATACACTTCTAGGGGCAAAATTGTAATTTTGACTATAATTAATGAAATGGGTTATTTTCTATCACACATGTGTATTTAGTGTCTGTGATACATCCTTTGAGTTAATGGTAATGATAATTCATATTTTCAAGAGTTGAAAATTTAAGACATGAATAATCATTATTAACTCATAAACAGCTCCCGACCATAGGATCATCATGAGGATGGTGATTGATCCGGAAGGTTGGTGTACGATCGCTTCTCTTTAGTAGATGAGTCTTGAGTCTACGGTGTGGAGACACCGGAGCGAGAGTACAGGTACTCGTTAGAGAACGAGGGCACTGAGCGTGACCACCTCGAGTAGTCATTAGGGAGTCTACCTTCTCGTCAATGACTGACTCGATGCTGCAGTAGTGTGTCTGGTTCTTTGACCTGAGATGCATCGGCAGTTCACCTTGAGGGTGTTATAGTTTGACTACACCATTACTCGGTCTCCTAGCCATATGGAACCCTGAGGTGTATGTTGGCTATGACATGTTCATTGTAGGAACTGGATTGCATCAAGATGGGATCTATCTACCTCGGTGGTAGAGGAGTAGCCCTATGATGATCATGAGAATCAAGTCCTGAAGCCCATGGCCATGGCAGAGTGAAATAATAGAAAGAGTTTCTATTTAGATTTTCACATTGGACTCGAATCGAATGATTACATCATATGACAGAGACTAGGGTTTGACGAGTTCACCTTAACCCTAATCTGATCGGGGCTCAAGATAGAAGAACTGAATCACACAGGTAGCTGCACCAAGAGGTTCGCATTCAGCTCTGATGGGTTGCCACCATATACTGCTAGGTGTCACTGGTGGATTTTGGGAGCAATTAGAATGATTTAGATGATCGATCATTCTAGCTGTTCGAATCAGAAGAGTTCTGATCCATCGAAAGGAGTTTCGATGATGTCGATGATAGAGATCATGACATATCCCATTACCATACAGAACTGAACCTAACTGGGTCACACAAACAAGGGTTTGAATCTGGTGATCATCAATTGAACTAATATAGTTCAATTGATCTGAATGAGATTCAATTAGGTTCAAGGAAATCGTGCTAGCACTCGATTGAACCTAACGTTCTTCTTTTGCTATCATAAATAAGTCGTCCTGTCTGAGCCAAAGGAGTTTGTGCTCAAACAGAAGTCTTCTTATGGTCTGACTGGAGGTTGTCCAAGTCAGAATAGGTTGTCTTATTTGTAAGACATTACCTGCCAATTTTGGTCACCTGCCATTTCTTGGTCTTTGACTTTGGTCAGAACTCTACTTTTGACTGGTCAAACGTTGACCAATGACCCTTTGACTTTTGACCACATGTCATGCACCTATTGGAGAGCTGGTGGGGGCTTGTCCCCCTGCCAGAACCTGGCAAGGAGATGGGCGCACGCCAAGGGAGGCGTGAGCCCAGTAAGAGGCGGCATGGAGTCCTTGTGGGACAAGGACTCCATCTCCCTTTAGGATTCCAATGAGAGTTCTTCTAAGAATCCAGTTTGACTGGTCCAAGGCACTCTCCAAGTAGGAATCCAGGGGACTCTAATCCCACCAATCAGATTTAGATCTGATTTCACAAAGGGTTGTGATTGGTTGGGAGGAAGATGACTTGGATCACGCTTAGTCTATATAAGAGACCCAGCGCCCAAGTGAAAAAATAATCAAGAAATAATCAAGAAGCAATCTTCCCACGCCCCAAGGCTGCCTCTCTCCCCTTTCTCCACGCCATACTCTCTCATCTCCCCTTGCTCTCCACGTCCAAAAGTGTTTTGGATTTGGATTGGTGCGATTTAGATCAAGAAAAGGAGATCAAAAGCAAGAAGGCTGCGCTGCTGCGAAGAACGACTGCAGATCTTCAAAAGGAGTTTTGAAGATCCTCCAGATCAGATCCAGATCTGATTTTTGGAGGCGTGATAGAGAAGAAGAGGATCTCCAGATCCAGCCCGAGTGGATACCGGTAGAGGCCAGGCGCTTGCGTGGCTTGATCCAGAACCTTCCGCTGCAAACAGGATCATCAACAGGGTAATAGGATTACCCTATTCAGGTAAATTGAATGTGATTTAATTTATCCTTTTCATTTAATTTTTATTAAATAAATAAGAATCAGATCTGAAGCATCCCTGATCTGATACAGATCTAAGAGAAAAAAATTTTTGAAATATATCTCTTGATCTGATCAGATCTGAACGAACCTGGTCAGGGAAATCAGGATTTCCCTTCAAGTGGTATCAGAGCCATGGTTCTAAAATTGTTTAGATCTGATTTTAATTTTATTTTAATTAAAAATAATGTGATTTCAGATGTCACATGAGATGTGATCAGATCTGAAATCAAGAAAAATTAAAATTAAATGATTTGGATCTAAGAACATGAAGATATGCATGACTAGTTCTAGAATAGAATAGTTCTATAGAATAGTTTTGCATGTCTTTGATTTAATATGATTAAATCATATTTTAGATCTTCTTATTTACTGTTTTCTGATATTATAAGTGTTATAATAACATCTGATAAACAGCAAATAAAAATTATTTAATTTTAAATATCATATGAGATATGATAGATGCATGACTAGACTAGTTGTAGAATAGTTCTACATAATTGTCTAGATTAGAATTTATTTTGATTAGATCAATTTAAATCTAATTTTTCAGATTATTATGTGATAATTTAGATCTGAAAACATGCATGATTATGATACATGAGATGTATGCAAAATATGCCATGGTTAGATCTAAATTTGTATATGAGATATATGATATAGATCTATAACTGTTTTGTAGTATTGAATGTTTATTGAATGTTCCTGATTAAGGCGTTCCCCTTGGCCGTCCGGTCATAAGAACGAAGAAGGGTTTAAAGGCCCTCTCTTCCCATTCGATGGGGTGTTCTTATGATGTGTAGGGGTGCTGCGCGTTCGTCCTTAATCAGAAACCCAAAAACTTACTTTCTGCAAAACCCTAGATCCTGAAACCCTAGGATTTATTGTGCATATTTTGTTTATGAACCCTACTTAATTAAGAATTAAGTTTATGGAATATTAATTAGGTCTAAAATTGAGAATTTCAGATCTAAGACATATTCATAATACTGGGTTCGGGCTTGGGTAGCTCAATTAGGTCTAAGCGGTTGATCAAACCGAATCAAGAGTTGGTTAGATGGGATCAACAATGCTTAAATTGACCAGCCTAATAGGATTAAGTCTGGGTCAAGATCGAGTCACGATCAAGCAAGACCTAATTAGGCTCAGAGGTTAGAGTCTGGATTGTAGGCTAACCCAATTGGTTCTGACTCAACAATTTGGTGTCTAAGGTAAGTTTGGCACAGACGACCGACTGGTTTTTAATTGGAAGCTACTCGACCTGAATGCGTTCTTGTGCGAGTTAACGGCATATTCCTTCCACCGGTCTCACTTACCTGGCCATATCTGTTGACACAGTTCTGATCTGAGGTGGTCAATAATCCGAGCTAACCCATGCCACTAGGTTAGTCATAATTGTTATGACTAAGCCAAGTCTAGTTTAATGAGACCTGAATCAATTCTCCCTAAGAAAAGATTAAGTCCGAGGTCTTCCACCATTGTAGACGTGCGGGCCCTTCCCGGGGTTGATTGTTCTCGGCTGGATACAGTGGCTCAGTTGCACCGGGAAGACGCAACCATGTCTATTAGGCATTGGATGCTATGGGCTGGAGGATGAGTTGGGCTCAATATTCCGGATACGGTGAGAGACCCAATTAGGAACCCAGTCTATGCAAATGGTGGGTCTGACTTAACTAAGGAGTGGATCAATATTCCGGATACGGTGAGATTCATGAATTAGAGACCAAGTTTGGGTGCACCATGATTAGAGAATCATTGAACAAGAGTTGTTCACTCATTGGCTAACCCATCACCAATAACTGTTAGGTGAGGTGATGAGTCAGTTGGTGAGACCGCACCACCCACTAGAAATCATCAATCGCGGAGATTTTCGCATCTCTACAGAGGGAGTGTAGGGATCCGAGAAAATAGTGGGAGCTAATTTGTTTAAAAATAAAATCCCTAAACAAATTGGTCAAGTCAAAATTACAGTATCTAACTAGAATCTTTGACTCTCTACAGGAAAATGTCTGCGTCCAACCCACTGGCACGTATCCTAGACACACATAGACTGACTGGACCCAATTATAAAGATTGGCTCAGGAACTACAAAATTGTTTTGGGTTCAGAGAAGTTAACACATGTTTTGGACCAGGACCCTCCCACCTTACCAGCTCGTCCATCCACTGAACAGAGAGCGTCTCTGGAAAAATGGATTGACGAAGACAATAAGGCCAGATACTACATGTTGGGCTCGATGTCTGATGAGCTCCAGCGCCAACATGAAGATATCGGGACTGCTCGCCAAATGTTGGCTCACCTGCAGGAGATGTTTGGTGAACAGAGTCGCGCAGCCAAATATCAAGTCACGAAACGACTTTTTAAGGCTAAGATGCGTGATGGGCAGTCAGTCCAAGATCACTGTCTGACAATGATCAAGGACATGGAAGAGCTTGAGAAGCTCGGTGTGAAGTTGGACTTGGACTTGCAGAATGATATTATTCTGCAATCCTTGACTGATGCATATGGGCAATTCATCATGAATTACCACATGCATAAACTTCAAGAATTCCTTGGCCGAGTTGATGAATATGCTGGTTACCGCTGAGCTTTCTATGAAAGGTTCTAAAGGCTCAGTTCTTGCTATGGAACGGACTTCTTCCAAAAGAAAGTCTTATGGAAAGAAAAAGAAGTCTGTGAAAAAGCAAAAGGTAGAAGGATCAAAGAAGAAGAAGGCAGAACCGAAGAAAAAGGTCGATGGCAAAGGAAAGTGTTTCCATTGCAACAGCGACGGCCATTGGAAGCGGAACTGCCCTACTTACCTGGCCACCCTAAAGAACAAGAAGGAAGGTCCTTCTGGAGGTATGCTCGTTATTGAGTCTAACCTTACGGTTTCTTCTGCATCCAGTTGGGTGCTTGACTCTGGATCTAGTGCTCATCTATGCACTTCTATGCAGGGTCTTGAGGATAGCAGGAGGCTGAGGGATGGAGACATGATCCTACGCGTCGGTAATGGAGCAAGAGTTGCTGCAGTAGCCGTGGGAACATACCCTCTTCGATTACCATCTGGTTTAGACTTAGTTTTGAAAGACTGTTATTTTGTGCCTGCAGCTAGCAGGAATTTGATTTCTGTTTCATGCTTAGCACAAGAAGGTTATGTGATCACCTTCTTTAAGGACCATTGTAACATTCTTTATGAAAGAAATAAAATTGCAAATGGTTTCCTTATTAATGGTCTTTATCAGCTACATATTGATGTACCTGTTCTAACTATCGAGCAAAACGTGAATGCCAAACGACCTAGGGATAGTCCAAACGACAGATATCTATGGCACCTGAGATTAGGTCATATAGCAGAAGATAGGATCAACAAATTGGAGAAAAATGGGCTATTGAGTCCATTGACTTCCGAGTCATATCCAACTTGTGAATCTTGTCTTCAAGGCAAAATGACTAAACTCCCTTTTGTTGGACATGGGGAGAGGGCCACAGATCTCCTTGCCCTAGTACATACTGATGTGTGCGGCCCATTCGATGTGCCGGCTAGAGGCAATTTTGTCTACTTCATTACCTTTACCGATGATCTGTCTAGGTATGGGTATGTGTATCTTATGAGACACAAGTCTGAAGCTTTTGAAAAGTTCAAAGAATTCAGACATGAAGTAGAAAAACAAACTGGAAAACCCATTAAGGTTCTTCGATCAGATCGAGGAGGTGAATACCTTAGCCGGGAATTCCTAGACTATCTTAAGGAAAATGGCATAGTCTCTCAATGGACTCCACCAGGAACACCTCAACTCAACGGGGTTTCAGAACGGAGAAATCGGACCTCTATTGGATATGGTTCGATCCATGATGAGCTTCACAGACCTCCCAGATTTTCTTTGGGGACATTCATTATTAACTTCAATCTATCTACTGAATAGGGTTCCCTCTAAAACCGTTCCTACCACACCGTATGAGATATGGCACGGTAAGAAACCAAGTCTGAGTCATCTCAGAATTTGGGGTTGTCCGGCTCATGTCAAAAGACAACAAGCGGACAAGTTAGAGTTTAGGTCCTTTAGAGCTCGATTCATAGGATATCCTAAAGAGTCATTAGGATACTATTTCTACATTCCTGAAGACCACAATGTGATTGTGAGTCGACATGCCATATTTCTTGAAAAACAGTTTATTCAAGATAGTGGCATTGGAAAGCAGATTAAGCTTGATGAGAAAGTCTCACAAGCAGAAAGAGCTAAGGACCAAGTGGAACCAAATCAGGTTGAGCCAATAAGAACACTACCTCCTCCACCTCGTAGATCGGAAAGAGTTTCCCGTCCCCCTGAAAGATACTTAGGTATTATTTCAGAGGATGTAGAGGAAATGTTCCTCATAGGTAATGGTGCTCATGGTGATGATCCCAAAACCTACAACGAGGCGATATCAGATATCGACTCCGAGAAATGGCTTGAGGCAATGAAGTCAGAGATCGACTCGATGCACTCAAACCAAGTCTGGACCTTGGTAGATCCACCAGAAGGTATAGTACCTATTGGGATGTAAATGGATCTTCAAGAGAAAGATTGGTGCAGATGGGAATGTGGAGACATTCAAGGCTAGACTAGTGGCAAAAGGTTATAGTCAACGTGAAGGCATTGACTATCAGGATACCTTTTCCCCAGTGGCTATGCTAAAATCCATCCGCACATTGCTTGCTGTTGCAGCCTATTTCGATTATGAAATATGGCAAATGGACGTGAAAACGGCATTCCTAAATGGATATCTTGAGGAAGATATCTATATGGAACAGCCGCTAGGTTTCACATCCAGTGATACTGATCACAAGGTTTGCAAGCTGCAAAGGTCCATATATGGACTTAAGCAAGCATCTCGGAGCTGGAACACTCGTTTTAATGATGTGATCAAAAAGGTTTGGTTTCATCAAAAACGAAGAGGAACCATGTGTTTTCAAAAGGGTCAGTGGGAGCGCTGTTGTCTTCCTCGTATTGTACGTGGATGACATCCTCCTTATTGGGAATGATATTCCCATGTTGACATCAGTCAAGATGTGGTTGTCTAAGGAATTCTCCATGAAAGACCTAGGTGAAGCATCCTTTATTCTAGGAATTAAGGTCTATAGGGATAGACCGAATAGGATGCTAGGACTTTCACAGAAGATGTACATAGAGGAAGTACTAAAGAGGTTTAGTATGGAAAACTCTAAGAGGGGATTAATACCCTTCAGACATGGTATTCATCTTTCCAAGAAGATGTGCCCCAGCACACCTGAGGAAATAGAACGCATGAGCAAGATCCCTTATGCTTCTGCAATAGGGAGCCTCATGTATGCCATGCTATGTACACGACCTGATATAGCCCATGCTGTGAGTGTCACAAGCAGATATCAGTCAAATCCAGGTGAAGAACACTGGACTTCTGTGAAAGTGTATCCTTAAGTACTTGAGAAGAACTAAGGATATGATGTTGGTCTTTGGTAATGGAGAACTCTAAGTTCAGGGATACACAGACTCGGACTTCATGTCCGATATAGATGATCGAAAGTCGACATCTGGCAGACTGTTTGTGCTGGAAGAGTTCCAAGCAAACGGTGATACCATCTCATCCGCGATTACCTTGAGAAAGGTTACGTTGAGGTCAAGAGAGTCAACTCCACAGATAATGTGGCAGACCCACTTACAAAGCCGTTGGGCCAGCAGAAGATCGAAGCCCACCTTGAGAAGATGGGACTTAGACTTGTAGCCAATTGGCTTTAGGACAAGTGGGAGATTGTTAGATATATGTGCCCTAGAAGCCAGAATTGGCTGACACTTGTAATACACTTCTAGGGGCAAAATTGTAATTTTGACTATAATTAATGAAATGGGTTATTTTCTATCACACATGTGTATTTAGTGTCTGTGATACATCCTTTGAGTTAATGGTAATGATAATTCATATTTTCAAGAGTTGAAAATTTAAGACATGAATAATCATTATTAACTCATAAATAGCTCCCGACCATAGGATCATCACGAGGATGGTGATTGATCCGGAAGGTTGGTGTACGATCGCTTCTCTTTAGTAGATGAGTCTTGAGTCTACGGTGTGGAGACACCGGAGCGAGAGTACAGGTACTCGTTAGAGAACGAGGGCACTGAGCGTGACCACCTCGAGTAGTCATTAGGGAGTCTACCTTCTCGTCAATGACTGACTCGATGCTGCAGTAGTGTGTCTGGTTCTTTGACCTGAGATGCATCGGCAGTTCACCTTGAGGGTGTTATAGTTTGACTACACCATTACTCGGTCTCCTAGCCATATGGAACCCTGAGGTGTATGTTGGCTGTGACATGTTCATTGTAGGAACTGGATTGCATCAAGATGGGATCTATCTACCTCGGTGGTAGAGGAGTAGCCCTATGATGATCATGAGAATCAAGTCCTGAAGCCCATGGCCATGGCAGAGTGAAATAATAGAAAGAGTTTCTATTTAGATTTTCACATTGGACTCGAATCGAATGATTACATCATATGACAGAGACTAGGGTTTGACGAGTTCACCTTAACCCTAATCTGATCGGGGCTCAAGATAGAAGAACTGAATCACACAGGTAGCTGCACCAAGAGGTTCGCATTCAGCTCTGATGGGTTGCCACCATATACTGCTAGGTGTCACTGGTGGATTTTGGGAGCAATTAGAATGATTTAGATGATCGATCATTCTAGCTGTTCGAATCAGAAGAGTTCTGATCCATCGAAAGGAGTTTCGATGATGTCGATGATAGAGATCATGACATATCCCATTACCATACAGAACTGAACCTAACTGGGTCACACAAACAAGGGTTTGAATCTGGTGATCATCAATTGAACTAATATAGTTCAATTGATCTGAATGAGATTCAATTAGGTTCAAGGAAATCGTGCTAGCACTCGATTGAACCTAACGTTCTTCTTTTGCTATCATAAATAAGTCGTCCTGTCTGAGCCAAAGGAGTTTGTGCTCAAACAGAAGTCTTCTTATGGTCTGACTGGAGGTTGTCCAAGTCAGAATAGGTTGTCTTATTTGTAAGACATTACCTGCCAATTTTGGTCACCTGCCATTTCTTGGTTCTTTGACTTTGGTCAAAAGTCTACCTTTTGACTGGTCAAACGTTGACCATTCACCCTTTGACTTTTGACCACATGTCATGCACCTATTGGAGAGCTGGTGGGGGCTTGTCCCCCTGCCAGAACCTGGCAAGGAGATGGGCGCACGCCAAGGGTGGCGTGAGCCCAAGTAAGGAGGCGCCATGGAGTCCTTGTTGGGACAAGGACTCCATCTCCCTTTAGGATTCCAATGAGAGTTCTTCTAAGAATCCAGTTTGACTGGTCCAAGGCACTCTCCAAGTAGGAATCCAGGGGACTCTAATCCCACCAATCAGATTTAGATCTGATTTCACAAAGGGTTGTGATTGGTTGGGAGGAAGATGACTTGGATCACGCTTAGTCTATATAAGAGACCCAGCGCCCAAGTGAAAAAATAATCAAGAAATAATCAAGAAGCAATCTTCCCACGCCCCAAGGCTGCCTCTCTCCCCTTTCTCCACGCCATACTCTCATCTCCCCTTGCTCTCCACGTCCAAAAGTGTTTTGGATTTGGATTGGTGCGATTTAGATCAAGAAAAGGAGATCAAAAGCAAGAAGGCTGCGCTGCTGCGAAGAACGACTGCAGATCTTCAAAAGGAGTTTTGAAGATCCTCCAGATCAGATCCAGATCTGATTTTTGGAGGCGTGATAGAGAAGAAGAGGATCTCCAGATCCAGCCCGAGTGGATACCGGTAGAGGCCAGGCGCTTGCGTGGCTTGATCCAGAACCTTCCGCTGCAAACAGGATCATCAACAGGGTAATAGGATTACCCTATTCAGGTAAATTGAATGTGATTTAATTTATCCTTTTCATTTAATTTTTATTAAATAAATAAGAATCAGATCTGAAGCATCCCTGATCTGATACAGATCTAAGAGAAAAATTTTTGAAATATATCTCTTGATCTGATCAGATCTGAACGAACCTGGTCAGGGAAATCAGGATTTCCCTTCAAGTAGGACAACCTTACAGTGCATGCAATCTAAAATTTTATTTTGAAATTTAATCATCAGATTATAAATTAGATCTAATCTAAAAATATAATCTAATCATGCATAAATCATGTAATAAAATAACCTAGGCTCTGATACCATTTGAAGGAAACCGATCTAGGGTTCTGGGGTTAGTTTTTGAAATTTTTTCAAAATCACAGCGAAAAAGATGAATTAATCATATTAATTCATCAACAAGATAATATAAAATCCTAGATCTAAGATTCTATTACAATATTAAAGCATGATATTAAATCAAAAATTAAAATCATGAGAAGTAAGCATGTTGATCATATCAACATCAAATCTATTCTAGATCGAATCTAGAAAACATAAAGGAGATCAAATCACTCTTACCTTTACAACTCATGTTTCTTAACTCATTGATCTAGGCCTGAGATTATTGATCCAAGTCACACATGCATTTGACCTATATAGATTGTCCATATGAGCCCTCGATCATAGATCAGAAGTTCGATGTCGGAAATTAGCATAGAATGCTAGTACTGTGCTGATCCTTCTTCGATGGTCGATCTGGATCTTTCTTTCTTCAAGCTAGGATTCTCCAACTTTTAGAAGTTAAGAAAGATGATTCATGATGCTAAGACACCTCTCAAACACTCACAAAGATGGAGGAATAGGAGTGGAAGAAAAATCCTAGAAGAAGACCCTCTTCTTTTTGTTTCTTCTCTCACCAAAGCACCTTGATTGGTGCCTTTACAATTCCCATGCCTAAGCTTTTCTCTCCCGGGTTGTCCCATACCCCAATATCCCTCTCAAGTCTCTAGAAATCATGAAAAAATTAGGCTAAAAAACCTTTTATAGATGGAGATATAGAATAATCCTTGACTAGGTCAAATACCTAGTCAAAAGTTATCCAAACAAGGCTAGACTTGGGGCGCCCAACTCTTGGGCGCCTCCTTCTTTTTATTCTTCATGGACCACCTGAGAATGTCACACAAATCCTCCTCTAAAATACATGAAAATTTAGAGAAAAAATAGGGATTGGGGGTCACAAATATAAGGAAAGAGTTTTAGTTGCTTAAAATTCTATCTTATAGAATTTAAATCAACTTAAACTCCTTCTTTTGACTTGGTCCACAACTATATTCCATATAAGAGAGAAGGGGAACAAGGGGGCATGCATGAATATCAACAAAGAAGTGATTTCATGCAGAAAACCAAGAGAAATAGCATGGGGGGCATTGGTGCTAGGGTGGCGCATGGAGATAGGCGTCCTAGTCTCACTAGAACTCCTAGTTTGACTTGGTCTAACTTGATCTTTGAACCAAATTAAATTAAGATTTAATTAACCCAATTAGATTATGTCTTAGTCCAACTAATAATCTCATTAAATCAAATTAAATTAAATATAATTCTAAATTTATTTTTTAATCAAATTAGAAATTGAGTTGATACAAGTCCTAATTGAACTAGGACTCGTTCCTCCTTGCGGTTGACTCATCCAATAAACCAATTGAATTTGATCCAATCAAGTTCAAACTAAATCTAATTAAATTAAATTTAATTAAACTTAATCTCAGCTCTTTGGCTTAATCAAATTAAGTCAATTAGCAATCTAATTGCTAATTAATCCTCCTACAATACTTGCATTAGGTCAAACATCAATCGTATTGATCGTTTGACCTTTTGACCTAATAATGATTTTTAATCATCGATCAACTATCTGATCAGATCGAGAACTCTTATGTGTATGATCCCATAAGTTTGAACCTAAGTCGGTAGCACAAAAATAAGTTTTTGTACCAATTGGAGTGACCATCTAGCAATGGTACCCGACCGCCAGATAGGTCGAATAAATAGAACAACATTCTTAGAACCCATGCTGATATAGTTTCCATATAATTCATCCTCTTGACCAAAATGCTCATAGGATACCTCAAAGTTTAACTATCAACCCCGATTAGGTCATCCACATTATATTTCAAATTATCAAATCCATCTTATGGATTATCTTGGCCAAGGTTTTTACTATATTGAAATACAGTGATGCATTCTTCTCCAACTCTTAGAGTGGTCAATACCATTTTGATCACTCACCAACTTTGCAAGTACTTAACTGTGCCCAGAAATATTCTATTATTGAATTTAAAATTAAGTTAGTCTGATACCAAAGCACAGTGAGTTGCTTACAAGCTACTGTAATGATCTCAGGTCTAAGAGATTTATACCTATATCCTATTAGAGCAATTCTCAATAGTAGAATGCTTTAGAGTTAGTCATGTCCAGTGATGATGTACCCATACATCTCACTTGTATGCCATACTTCTTGGTTAAGAGAACAACCAACCTATATGGCATACAAGGACCTATGCTCGATATATGCTGTCGTCCTAATTAATAACGTATCATTTGGTCGTGAACTGTTTAAGAGCTAATCAATAAATCCTCTCTTTATCAAAACTAAATAGTCCTAAAGACTTCATCACAATAATGAAGTTCATTTGAAGATGTAGACTTTATGATGAAAATACCAAAATATTTATTTTATTCATTAATAAATTAATTATAATTATAAGGTAGCATAATCATCAACGGACCGATGATGGCTTTGGAACATATTTTCCAACAAAAATAATAGTCTCTAAGTACTAAAACTAATCCAGATGGTAATCATAGAGGGTAGGTTTCCACAACCACAATAGTAACTCTTGCTCCATTTTCGATGTGTAGGATCATCTCACCATCTCTTAGCCTCCTGCTTTCCTCAAGACCCTGCATAAAAGTGCATAAGTGAGCACTAGAACTAGAGTCAAGCACCCAATTGGATGCAGAAGAAACCATATGGCTAGTTTCAATGATGAGCATACCTCTAGAAGGACCTGCCTCCTTCTTGTTCTTCAGGCTGGCTAGATATAAAGGGCAATTTCAATTCCAATGGCCATCAGTATTAGAATGAAAATATTTTTCTTTATCAGTGGCCTTCTTCTTCAGTTCTTCCTTCTTTTTTTTCCACCTTCTATCTTTTACTTCTTCGCAGACTTCTTCTTTCCAAAAGACTTTTTTTTGAAGGAACTCTGCTCCATAGTAAGAACTGAGCCCTTTGAATCCTTCATAAAAAGCTTAGTAGTAACCAGTATGTTCATAAATTTAGCCAAGGTACATTATAGTTTATGCATATAAAAGTTGATGATGAACAACCCATATGCATCAGTCAAGGACTGTAGGATCACATCAATTTGCAAGTCCTTATTTAATATGACATAAAGCTTCTCAAGCTCTTATAGATCCTTGATCATTGTCAAATAATGATCTTGGACCGACTGCCCATCATATATTTAAGCCTTAAAAAGTCTACGCGAGACATAATAATGGGTTGCATGACTTTGCTCACCAAACAACTCTTGCAGGTGTGCCAACATTTGGTGTGTAGTCCTGATGTCTTCATGTTGGCATTGTAGCTCATCAGACATCGAGCCCAACATGTAGTATCTAAAGAAAAAAACCTATTTTTCAAGTCAAGTTCGTTCAGATATGATTGGATCAGGAGGGCTATTTCAAAAATTTTTCCTCTAAGATCCTAATCAGATCTAAGAATCCTTAGATCTAATCTTATTGATCTGATAATAAAAATAAACATAAAAATAAAATTTAATTAAATTATACCTTTATTTTAGGTAATCCAATTACCCTACGATGATCCCGATGTTTGCTTGAGGTTCTAGATGTATCCATGCAAGTGCCTGGCCTCTACTAGTATCCACTTAGGCAGGATCTGAAGATCTTCTCCTTCTCAATCAATTCTCCAAAAATCAGATCTAGATCTGATCTTGAAGGTTTTCAAAAATGCTTTTGAAGAACAGCCATTGTCTCTTGCAGTAGTGCCGCCTTCTTCCTTTCTTGGCGCCTTTCACTTGCTTGGATCGTACCTTATTCATGTCCAAAAGCCCTTGGGCATGGAGAGGAGAGAGTGGACCAGAGGGTGGCATGGAGATGGAGGGAGAAGGGCTATGTGGCATAGGCTAAAGGTAGAAGAATTAAATTCTAGGCATAGACAAGATTTATATAGACCCTGCTGCGCCATATAGTGTCATATCATCCTGACCAATCATGATCCTTTGTGCAATCAGATCTAAATCTGATTGATGGGATGACATCATCTAATCCAATTAGATGAGAAACCCTCAAAACTCTCCTTAGGTGGTGCCAAGACTAGTCAAACAAGACTTCTTGGCACCATACAGTTTAATCTTTTGAAGCAACCTCGAGTTCCATCTGTATGGGACTCCATGTTTTATGCTCATGGGGTGCACGCCTCCCTAGGCATGCACCCCCTCTCTATATATTTTTTAGTAGGAGGATAAGTCTCTAGATACTCTCCTATGGGTGTATAACACATAGGCAGATGTCTAAGTGTCTAGGGTCAACATTTGACCAATGTCCGAAGACAAGATTTAGCAGGTGATGGAAAATAGCAGGTGTTGTCTCAAATTTATCTCATAAATTAAGACAACCCTTTTTTGATCTGGACAAGCTCCAGTCAAACCAAGTAAAGATTTCTGAGTGAGCCCAAACATATTTGGCTCAGTAAAGATAAGCTTTAATGATTGTTAAAGGAGAACATTAGGCTTAATCGTGTGCTAGCATGATTTTCTTGAACCTAATTGAATCTTATTCAAATCAATTGAACTGGGTTAATCCAATTGATGATATCTAGATCTAAATCCTTGTTTGTGTGATCCAGTTAGGTTCAGTTCCTTATGGTAATGGGATATATCGTGATCTCTATCATCGACATCATCGAAATATCTTTCGATGGATCAGAACTTTTCTGATTCAGACAACTAGTATGATCGATCATCCAAATCATTCTAATTGCTCCCAAAATCCACCAGTGATACCTAGCAGCATATGATGGCAACCCATCAGAAGTAAAAGCGAACCTCTCAGTGCAATTACCTATGTGATTAGTTTCCTCTATCTTGAGTCCCGATTGGATTAGGGTTAAGGTTATCTTGTCAAACCCTAATTTCCATCATATGAATTAATCATTCGATTCAAGTCCAATATGAAAATCCTAATAGAAACTCTTTCTATTATTTCACTCTACTATGGCCATGGGCTTATGGACTTGATTCTCATGATCATCATAGGGCTGCTCCTTATCTACCAAGGTAGATAGATCCCCTATTAGTGCAATCCAATTCCTAAAATGAAAATGCCATAGCCAACATACACCTCAGGATTTCGAATGGCTAGGAGATCGAGTTATGATGTATTCAAATAATAGCTCCCTCAAGGTGAATTGTTGATGCACCTCAAATCAAAGAATCAGACACACTACTGCATCTTCGAGCTAGCCATCGACGAGAAGGTAGACTTCCTCATGACTGCTCGAGGTGGTCACGCTCGGTGCCCTCATTCTCTAACGAGTACCTGTACTATCACTCCAGTGTCTCTACATCGTAGACTCAAGACTCATCTAACCAAAAGAAGTGATTGTACACCAACCTTCTGGAGCAATCACCATCCTCATGATGATCCTACGGTCGAAAGCATTTTATGAGTTAATAATGAAAATTCATGTCTTAAATTTTCAACTCTTGAAAATATGAACTATCATTACCATTAACTCAAGGGATCTATCATAGACACTTTCAAATACACATTATGATAGAAAATAATCTATTTTATTATTTATAATTAAAATTATAAGTGTGAGCCAATTTGGCTTCTAGGGCACACATATTTAACAAACTCCCACTTGACCTAAACCTAATTGGTTACAAATCTAAGCCCCATCTTCTCAAGGTGGGCTTTGATCTTCTGCTGGTCCAACGGTTTTATAAGTGGGTTTGCTGCATTATCTGCAGAGTTGACTCTCTTGAGCTCAACATAACCTTTCTCAAGATAATCATAGATGAGGTGGTATCGCCGCTCGATATGCTTGAATTTCTGGTGAGACCTTGACTCCTTAGCAAGGGCTATGGCGCCATTATTGTTGTAGTACAGAGGAATGGCATCCAATGGCATCACTTCGATCTCTGCGGTGAACTTCTTATACCAGAATGTCTCCTTCATAGATTCTGATGCAGCGATGTACTCTACTTCCATGGTAGAATCTACTATCACTGTCTGCTTAGAACTCTTCCAACTGACAGCACTACCATTACACAAATAGACTCCCAGATATCAACTTTCAATCATCTATATCGGACATGAAATCTGAGTCCGTATATCCCTGGACATGTAGTTCTTCATTACCAAAACCAACATCATTTCCTTAGTTCTTCTCAAGTACTTAAGGATATATTTCACAAAAGTTCAGTATTCTTCATCTGGAGTCGACTGATATATACTCGTGACACTCACAGCATGGGCTATATCAGGTCGTGTACATAACATGGCATACATGAGGCTCCCTATTGCTGAAGCATAAGGGTTCTTGCTCATGTGTTCAATCTCCTCAGGAGTGTTGGGACATATTTTGTTGGAGAGATGAATGCCATGTCTGAAGGATACCAATCCCTATTGGAGTTTTTCATGCTAAACCTCTTTAGCACTTCCTCTATGTACATCTTCTATGAAGGACCTAGCATCCTATTCGGTCTATCTCTATAGACCTTAATTCCTAGAATAAATGATGCTTCTCCTAGGTCATTCATGGAGAATTCTTTAGATAACCTTATTTTAACTGTGGTCAACATAGAAATATCATTTTCAATAAGGAGGATATCATCCACGTACAATACGAGGAAGATAATAGTGCTTCCACTGATCTTTTTGAAAATATATGGTTCCTTCTCATTCTTGATAAAACCAAATAATTTAATCACATCATTAAAATGAGTATTCTAGCTCTGAGATGCTTGCTTAAGTCCATATATGGACCTTTGCAGCTTGCATACTTTGTGATCAACATCACTAGATGTAAAACCTAGTGGCTGTTCGATATAGATATCTTCCTCAAGGTATCCATTTAAGAATGTCATTTTCATGTCTATTTGTCATATTTCATAATCAAAATAGACTGCAATAGCAAGCAATATGGGGATGAATTTTAGCATGGCTACTGGTGAAAAGGTATCATGATAATCAATTCCTTCATATTGACTATATCCTTTTGCCACTGATCTAGCTTTGAATGTCTCCACATTTCTATCTATACCAATCTTTCTCTTATAGATCCATTTACATCCAATAGATATTATACCTTCTGGTGGATCTACCAAGATCCAAACTTGGTTTGAGTGCATCGAGTCAATTTCTGACTTTATTGCCTCTAACCATTTTTCAAAGTTGATATCTGATATCGCCTCATCATAGGTTTTAGGATCATCACCAGAATCCCATTACCTATAAGGAACATTTTCTCTACTTCCTCTGAAATAGTATCTAAGTACCTCTCAGAAGGATAGAAAACTCTTTTTGATCTATGAGGTGGAGGAGGTAGTGATTGTATTGGCTCAACCTGATTTGGTTCCATATGATTCCTAGCTCATTGCTCTTGTGAGATTTTTTCCTCGAGCTTGATCTGCTTTCCAATGCCAGCATCTTGGATAAACTTTTTTTCAAGCACATTGTGGTCTTCTAAAACATAGAAATAATATCCTAATGACTCTTTAGGGTACCTATGAATCGAGCTCTAAAGGACCTATAGTCTAACTTGTCCACTTATTATCTTTTGATATGAGTCGGACAACCATAAATTCTAAGATGACTCAGACTTGGTTTCTTACCATGCCATATCTCATATAGTATGGTAGGAACGATTTTAGAAGAACCCTATTCAGTAAATATATAGCAGTTAATAGACTATATCCTTATAGAAAATCAGAAAGGTCTATGAAGCTCATCATAGATCGGACCATATCTAATAGGGTCCAGTTCTTCTGTTTTGAAACTCCATTAAGTTGAGGTATTTCAGATGAAGTCCATTGAGAGACTATACCATTTTGCTTAAGATAGTTCAAAAATTCTTGACTAAGGTATCCACCTCCTCGATCTGATCGAAGAATCTTAATGGATTTTTTAATTTGCTTTTTGACTTCATGTCTGAATTTCTTGAACTTTTCAAAAGCTTTAGACTTGTGTCTCATAAGATACACATATCCATACCAAAATAAATCATCGGTAAAGGTTATGAAGTAGTCAAAGTTGTCTCTAGCCAGCACATCAAATGGGCTACACACATCAGTATGTACTATGGCAAGTAGTTCCATGGCCCTTTCCCCATGTCCTACAAAAGGGAGCTTAGTCATTTCACCATAAAGATATGATTCATAAATTAGATATGACTCGGAAGTCAATGGACTCAATAGCCCAATTTTTTTCTATTTGTTAACCCTATCTTTTGCTATATGACCTAGCCTTAGGTGCCATAGATACCTATCATTTGGACTATCCCTAGGTCATTTTGATCTTATGGCATTCACGTTTTGCTCGACATTAAAGATAGATATATCAATATGTAACTGGTAGAGAGCGTTGATGAGAAAACCAGTTACAATTTTATTTCTTTCATAAAGAATATTACAATGGCCCTTAAGAAAACTAATTACATGGCCTTTTTGTGCTAAAATGAAATATAAATCAAATTCTTGCTTGCAGCAAGCACAAAATAATAATCCCTAAGTACTAAATCTAAGTCAGATGATAGTCAAAGAGGATAGGTACCCACGACCACAGCAGCAACTCTTGCTCCATTTTCGATGTGTAGGATCATCTCACCATCCCTCAGCCTCCTGTTATCCTTAAGATCCTACATGGAAGTGCAAAATGAGCACTAGAACCAAAGTCAAGCACCCAACTGGATGCAGAAGATATCGTAAGGTTAGATTCAATAACGAGCATACTCCAGAAAGACCTGTCTCCTTATTCTTTAGGATGGCCAGGTATGTATGGTAGTTTCTCTTCCAGTGGCCGTCGGTATTACAATGGAAACACTTTTTTTTTGTCAGCGACTTTCTTCTTCAGCTCTGCCTTCATTTTCTTTCCACCTTCCACCTTCTATTTTTTCACAGACTTCTTCTTCTTTCCAAAAAATATTCTCTTAGAAGAAGTCCGTTCCATAGTAAGTACTGAGCCTTTAGAACCTTTCATAGAAAGCTCAGTAGTAACCAACATATTCATAAGCTCGGTTAGAGTATTCTGAAGTTTATGCATATGATAGTTCATGATGAATTGCCCATATGCATTAGTCAAGTATTATAGAATTATATCATTCTGCAGATCCTGGTCTAACTTCACTCTGAGCTTCTCAACATCTTCTAAGTTCTTGATCATCATCAGATAATGATCTTGGACTGACTATCCATAATGCATTTTAGCCTTAAATATTCATTTAGTGATCTGATATTTGGTTGTGCGACTCTGTTCACCAAACAACCCTTGCAAGTGAGCCAACATTTGGCGGGCAGTCTTGATATCTTCATATTGGCATTGAAGCTAATCAGACATCGAGCCCAACATGTAGTATCTGGCCTTATTATCTTCATCTATCTATTTATCAAGAGATGCTCTCTGTTCAGCGGACGGATGAGCTGGTAAGGTGGGAAGATCTTGGTCCAATACATGAGTCAACTTCTCAGAATCCAAAATAATTTTAAAGTTGTGGAGCCAATCCTTGTAATTGGATCTGATTAGTCTATGGGTGTCCAAGATAAGGCCTAGTAGGTTGGACGCAGACATTTTTCTTTTTTCTGTAGAGAGTAAAAGTTTTTACTTAGATTTTATAATTAAGACTTGACCAATTTATTTAGGAGTTTGATTTTTAAGATAAATTAGCTCCCACTATTTTCTCGGATCCCTACACTCCCTCTGTAAAGATGCAAAAATCTCTATAATTACTGATTTCTAGTGGGAGGTGCAGTCCCACCAACTGACTCATCACCTCACCTAATAGTTAGTGATGATGGGTTAGCCAATAAGTGAACAACTCTTGTCCAATGATTCTCTAATCATGGTGCACCCAAACTTGGTCTCTAATTCATGAATCTCATCGTGCCCAGAATATTGATCCACTCCTTAGATAAGTCAGACCCATCATTTGCATAAATTGAATTCCTAATTGGGTCTCTCATCGTATCCAAAATATTGAGCCCAATCCATCCTCCAGCCTATAACATCCAATGCCTAGTAGACATGGTTGTGTCTTTCCAATGCAACTGAACCACTGTAATCAATTGAGAACAATCAACCCTGGGAAGGGCCCGCACATCTACAATGGTGGAAGACCTTAGGCTTAATCTTTTTTTAGAGAGATTTGATTTAGATCTCTTTAAACTTGACTTGACATAGCCATAACCTATTTTCTAGGTTTGAAGGGAAAAATCTATTTTCCGGATCAGGTTCGTTCAGATTTGATTTGATCAAGCGGAATATTTCAAAAAATTTTCTTCTTAGATCTAAATCAAATCTGATACTTTCCAGATTTGATTTGATAGATCTAATAAAATAAAATAAAAATAAATTAAATTAGATTTAATTTGTACCTTGTTCTTGGGTAATCTAATTATCTTGTGATAATCCTGCTGATTGCCTGAGGTTCTGGATGCAGCCATGCAATCTCCTGGCCTCTACTAGTATCTACTCGGGCAGGATCTGGATATCTTCTCCTTCTCGATCTATTCTCCAATGATCAGATCTAGATCTGATCTTAAAGATTTTCAAAATAACTTTTGAAGATTCGATGTTGTCTCTTGCAGCAGTGCTGCCTTCTTTTTTTCTTGTCGCCTTTCTCTTGCCAGGATCGCACCAAACTGGAGCCCAAAATCTCTTAGGCATGGAGAAGAGAGAGAGGATCTAAGATAAGCATGGAGGAGAGAGGGAGAGAGCAATGTGGCATGGGCTAAGGTATAGCTTCTTAAAAGCTAGGCATAGATAGGATTTTTATAGACCCTACTGCGCCATGCAGTGCCACATCATCCTAGTCAATCATGTCTCTTCGACCAATCAGATCTAAATCTGATTGGTGGGATGACACCACCTGATCTAATCAGATGAGAGCCCCTCTCCAACATCCTTAGGTGGTGCCAAGACTGATCAAAGCAGAGTCCCTTGGTGCCACCTAGTTTGATTCTAAGAAGCAACTTGGAGTCCCATCTATATGGGACTTTAGGCATCCCTATCCTTGGACACACGCCTTCCTAGGCATGCGGCTCCTCCTTTCCTCTTGTGCGCCCCCTCTTTTCCTCTTTCTAGCAAGAGGACAAGCCCCTATCTACTCTCCGATGGATGCATGACACATGGAAAGATGTCTAAGTGCCAAAGGTCAATATTTGACCAAAGTCAAAAGACAAGAATTAGCAGGTGACGGAAAATGGTAGGTGTTATCTCAAATTTATCTTATAAATTAAGACAACCCTTTTGTAACCTGAACAAGCTCTAGTTAGACCAAGTAAAAGTACTTGAGTGAGTATAAATATATTTGGCTTAGTCAAGACAACTTTTAATGATTGTAGAAGGAGAATATTAGGCTTAATCGTGTGCTAGCACGATTTTCTTGAATCTAATTCAAATCAATTGAACTGAATTAGTCTAATTGATGATATCTAGATCCAAACTCTTGTTTGTGTGATCTAGTTAGGTTCAGTTCTGCATGGTAATGGGATATGTCATTATCTCTATCATTGACATCATCGAAACACCTTCCGATGGATCAAAACTTTTCTGATTTAGATAATTAGAATGATTGATCATCCAAATCATTCTAATTGCTCCCAAAATCCACCAGTGACACCTAGCAGTATATGGTGGCAACCAATCAAAATTAAAAAATGAACCTCTTAGTGCAATTACATGGGTGATTAAGCTCTTCTATCTTGAGCTCCGATCAGATTAGGGTTAAGGTGAACTCGTCAAACCCTAATTTTTGTCATATGATTTAATCAATCGATTCAAGTCCAATGTGAGAACCTTAATAGAAACTCTTTCTATTATTTCACTCTGCCATGGCCATAGGCTTATGGACTTAATTCTTATGATCATCATAGGGCTACTCCTCATCTACCGAGGTACAAAGATTCCCTCTTGGTGCAATCCAATTCCTACAACGAACATGCTATAGCCAACATACACCTCAGGGTTTCGAATGGCTAGGAGATCGAGTCATGGTGTAGTCAAACTATAACACCCTCTAGGTGGACTGTCGATGCACCTCGGGTCAAAGAACCAAACACACCACTGCAACTTCGAGCAAGTCATCAATGGGAAGGTAGACTTTCTTATGACTGCTCGAGGTGGTCACGCTCGGTGCCCTCTGCTCTAACAAGTATCTGTACTCTCGCTTTGATGTCTCTACATCTAGACTCAAGACTTATCTAAAATAAAGAAGAAATTATACACCAACCTTCCGAATCAATCACCATCCTCATGATGATCCTACGGTCAGGAGCATTTTATGAGTTAATAATAAAAATTCATGTCTTAAATTTTCAACTTTTGAAAATAAGAATTATCATTACTATTAACTCAAGAGATGTATCATAGACACTAAATACATATCATGATAGAAAATAATCTATTTTATTATTTATAGTCAAAATAATAATTTTGTCATTAGAAGTGTACAATAAGTATCAGCCAATTCTAGCTTCTAGGGCACACATATCTAACAAACTCCCACTTGACCTAAAGCCAATTGGCTATAAATCTAATTCTCATCTTCTCAAGGTGGGCTTCGATCTTCTACTGGCCTAAAGACTTTGTAAGTGGATCCACCTTATTGTCTGTGGAGCCGACTCTCTTGACCTCGATGTAACCCTTCTCGAGGTAATCATGGATGAGGTGGTATCGCCGCTCGATGTGCTTGGATTTTTGGTGAGACCTCGGCTCCTTAGCAAGGGCTTTGGCACCATTATTGTCGCAGTATAGAGGAATGGCATCTCATGGCATTACTCCGATTTCTATGGCAAACTTTTTATACCAGAATTCCTCCTTCGCAGCTTCTGATGTAGCGATGTATTCTGCTTCTATGGTGGAATCTACTATTACTGTCTGCTTGAAATTCTTCCAACTGATAGTACCACCATTATATACAAACAGACTCCCAGATGTCGACTTTCGATCATCTACATCGGACATAAAATCCAAGTCTATATACCATTGGACATGGAGTTCTCCATTACCAAAAATCAATAACATATCCTTAGTTCTTCTCAAGTACTTAAGGATACATTTTACAGAAGTCTAGTGTTCTTCACCTGGATTTGACTGTTACCTACTCGTGACACTCACAGCATGGGCTATCAGGTCGTGTACATAACATGGCATACATGAGGCTCCCTATTGCTAAAGCATAAGGGATCTTGCTCATGCATTCTATTTCCTCAGGTGTGCTAGGGCACACATTCTTGGAAAGATGAATGCGATGTCCGAAGGGTACCAAAACCCTCTTAGAGTTTTTCATACTAATCCTCTTTAGCACTTCCTTTATGTACATCTTCTATGAAAGTCCTAGCATCCTATTCGGTCTATCTCTATAGATCTTAATTTCTAGAATATAAGATGCTTCTCTTAGGTCTTTCATGGAGAATTCTTTGGATAACGATATTTTAACTATGGTCAACATGGAAATATCATTCTCAATAAGGAGGATATCATCCACGTACAATATGAGAAAGACAGCAGTGCTTCCACTAACCTTTTTGAACATACATAGTTCCTTCTCATTTTTGATGAAACCAAATAATTTGATCACATCATTGAAATGAGTATTCCAGCTTCAAGATGCTTGCTTAAGTCCATATATGGACCTTTGTAGCTTGCGTACCTTATGATCAACATCACTGAATGTGAAACCTATTGGCTGTTTCATATAGATATCTTCCTCAAGGTATCCATTTAAGAATACCATTTTCACATCCATTTGCCATATTTCATAATCGAAATAGGCTGCAATAGCAAGCAATGTGCAGATAAATTTTAGCATAGTTACTGGCGAAAAGATATCTTGATAGTCAATGCCTTCATATTGACTATACCCTTTTGCCACTAATCTAGCTTTTAATGTCTCCACATTCCCATCTGCCCCAATCTTTCTCTTGTAGATCCATTTACACCTAATAGGTACTATACCTTATGGTGGATCTACGAAGATCCAGACTCGGTTTGAGTGCATCGAGTCAATTTCTAACTTCATTGCCTTTAACTATTTCTTATAATCGACATCCGATATCGCCTCATTATAGGTTTTGGGATCATCACCATGAACCCCGTTATCAATGAGGAATATTTTCTCTATTTTCTCTGAAATAGTACCTAAGTACCTCTCAGGGGTACGAGAAATTCTTTCCGATTTATGAGGTGGAGGTAGTGATTGTATTGTCTCAACCTGATTTGGTTCCATTTGGTCCTTAGCTCATTGCTCTTATGAGACTTTCTCCTTGAGCTTGATCAGCTTTCTAATGCCGCTATCTTGAATAAACTATTTTTCAAGAAAGATGGCATGTTGGCTCACTAACCACATAGTATCCTAATGACTCTTTAGGATATCCTATGAATCGAGCTCTAAAGGATCTAAAGTCTAATTTATCCGCTTATTGCCTTTTGACATAAGCCGGATAATCCAAAATTCTGAGATGACTCAGACTTAGTTTCTTACCATGCCATATCTCATATGGTGTGATAGGAATGGTTTTAGAAGGAATCCTATTCAGTAAGTATATTGCAGTTAACAAACTATGTCCCCAAAGAAAATCAGGAAGGTCTGTGAAGCTCATCATGGATCAAACCATATCTAATAGGGTTCAGTTCCTCTGTTCTAAAACCCCATTGAGTTGAGGTATTCCAGGTGGAGTCCATTTGAGAGACTATTCCATTTTTCTTGAGATAGTCTAGGAATTTCCGACTAAGGTATTCACCTCTCCGATCTGATCGGAGAATCTTAATGGGTTTTCCAGTTTGCTTCTCTACTTCATGTCTGAATTTCTTAAACTTTTCAAAAGCTTTAGACTTGTGTTTCATAAGGTACACATACGCATACCTAGATAAATCATCAGTAAATATTATGAAGTAGATAAAGTTGCCTCTAGCCGGCACATCAAATGGGCCACACACATCAGTATGTACTAGGGCAAGAAAATCCATGGCCCTTCCCCATGTCCTACAAAAGGGAGCTTAGTCATTTTGCCATGAAGACAAGATTCATAAATTGGATATGACTCGAAAGTCAATGGATTCAATAGCTTAATTTTTTTTAATTTATTAATCCTATCTTCTGCTATATGACCTAGTCTTAGGTGCCATAAATACCTATCGTTTGGACTATCCCTAGGTCATTTCATGGCATTCACATTTTGCTCGATATTAAAAATAGATACGTCAATATGTAACTAGTAAAGATCATTAATAAGAAAACTACTGACAATTTTATTTTTTTCATAAAAAATGTTATAATGGTCCTTAAGAAAACTAATTACATAGCCTTCTAGTACCAGACATGAAACAAAAATCAAATTCCTGCTTGTTGCAGGCACATAATAACAATCTTTTAATACTAAGTCTAAATCAGATGGTAATCAAAGAGAGTATGTTTCCACGACCATAGCAGTAACTCTTGCTCCATTTTTGATGCATAGGATCATCTTACCATCCCTCAGTCTCCTGCTATCCACAAGACCCTGCATGGAAGTGCACAAATGAGCACTAGAATCAGAGTCAAGCATCCAATTGGATGTAGAAGAAATCGTAAGGTTAGACTCAATAACGAGCATACCTTTAGAAGGACCTGCCTCCTTATTCTTAAGGGTGGCCAGGTAAGTAGGGTAGTTCCGCTTCCAATGGCCATCATTGCTGCAATGGAAATATTTTTCTTTATCAGTGGCCTTCTTCTTCAGTTCTACCTTTTCTTCTTTTCTCCTTTCATCTTCTGCTTTTTCACAGACTTCTTCTTCTTTGCAAAAGACTTTCTTTTAGAAGAAGTCCATTCCATAGCAAGCACTGAGCCTTTAGAACCTTTCATAGAAAGCTCAGCAGTAACCTGCATGTTCATAGGCTCGGCTAGGAAATTTTGAAGTTTATGCATATGGTAGTTCATGATGAACTGTCCATATGCATCAGTGAAAGATTGCAGAATTATATCATTCTGCAGATCCAGGTCCAACTTCACTCCGAGCTTCTCAAGCTCTTCTAGGACCTTGATCATCATCAAATAATGATCTTGGACTGACTATCTGTCATGCATTTTAGTCTTGAATAGTCATTTAGTGACTTGATACTTGGCTGCGTGACTCTGTTCACCAAACATCTCTTATAGGTGAGCCAACATTTGATGGACAGTCCTGATATCTTCATGTTGGCGCTAAAGCTCATCAGAGATCGAGCCCAACATGTAGTATCTGATCTTGTTATCTTCGTCCGTCCACTTGTCAAGAGATGCTCTCTATTCAGCGAATGGACAAGCTGGTAAAGTGGGGGAGATCCTGCTCCAATACATGAGTTAACTTCTCGAAACCCAAAATGATTTTGAAGTTCCGGAGCCAATTCTTATAATTGGGTTTGGTCAGTCTATGGGTGTCCAGGATACGTGCTAGTAGGTTGGACATAGACATTTTTCTATAGAGAGTCAAAGTTTCTAGTTAGATATTATAAATGAGACTAGACCAATTTATTTAGGAGTTTTATTTTTAAATAAATTAGCTTCCACTATTTTCTCAGCTCCTTTGTAGAGATGCAAAAATCTCTATAATTAATGATTTCTAGTGGATGGTGCGGTACCACCAACTGACTCTTCACCTCACCTAATAGTTATTGATGATGGGTTAGTCAATGGATGAACAACTTTTATTCAATGATTCTCTAATTATAGTGCACCCAAACTTGATCTCTAATTCATGAATCTCACCATGCCCAAAATATTGATTCACTCCTTAGTTAAGTCAGACCCACCATTTGCATTGATTGAATTTCTAATTGAGTCTCTCACTGTATTTAAAATATTGAGCCCAATCCATCCTCCAGCCCATAGTATCCAATGCCTAATAGACATGGTTGCATGATAAGTGTCATAAATTCACCAATAAAAATATTAATTTATCAATTAATTCATATTAATTTTTAAAAATTAATGATCAATTTATATATAATTTTTAAGAAATTAATATTTTTATTAATTAAAAAATAATAAAAATTTAAAAATAAAATTTTATTATCAATAGAAAGAGCTCATTTTTTTATCATAACAAAATAAGTTTGAAGCAAAATGAAGCTAAAATAGAGAAGATATGAATTTCTGAACATAAAAAAAATAAATAAAAAAAGAAAAATAGCTCAGATGACTTCGCAAGCCAAGCCACCAAGCCGACGAAGCCGGTGCATCTAAACAAGCCAAGCCAAGCTGACTCAGCCATGGAAGCCATCAGTCGGTCCACAATCCAAGCGTGGACCGCTAGTTTAGTAGAAATCGGCGAATCATGAAGTGACACGTGGTGGACTTAGACCCTTAAAGGATTCACAAAAAATCTATCATGGCTCACAGGGCATTTTGGACTTTTCACTCGATAATAGGAGATGCTAATTCATTATGGTGTATGGTGCAGCCAGTCCATAGCTACAGTAATTGCGCGATCCGATGGAAATTCGACGGCGCACGATAAATCCTTCTTTGATTCGAACAGTGCTAAGTGATCTAGTGTGATCCAATGGCTAAAAAATCAGCCGATGAAGATCCAACAGTCTAGAAAGCTCTCGACTTGATTAAAACATCCAGAACTCAATCTGATGGGCAGATTCTCTCCTGATTAACTCAATCGGATGGCCAAAATTTAATTCTAGAAGAAAACTCAAAGAGCTCCTTAGTCCTACATTGCCTAGAAGAAAACTCTTCAGCCCTCTTAGCTTTATAAATAGGACCCCAGGCCTCTAGAGTTCATTGTCTTCGATCAAGGTGAAGCTTTGGTACAAGGTGAAGCCAGGCTCTGGGTTAATGGCTGCTTCGAGGCAACTGGTGCTAAGAGAAAAAGCTAGGCTTCTACACTATCTTTCCACCCATGCCGATCCAAGATCAGAGATCAGGCTATTTTATTTTCTTTTTAAATTTCATGTATTTAGATTTTAAAATTTTAATTAATATAAAATTTATTTTATGTTTTTTAAATTTATGCTCTTTATTTTTATTATAATTTAATTTCTATACTTTAATTATTGCTCTTTATTTTATTGCAAGTAGATGCTAAGATCTAACTAGTAGATCATAGTACCAAGTTTAAATTTCTGCACCCTTTAATTTTTGCTTTCCGACTTCACTTTTAATTTCAAAACTCTTTTCTTTTTCTTTTCAAAAATCAAAGATTTCAAATCTAAAAATACTACCTACCTTTTGGATTCGACCTAACTCATTTATGTCTACGTATTTTTAATTATTTTAAGAAGTTGGATTAAACTGATAAACACGGTGTCTTAACAACAACATCGAATTTCTATCAAGTTTTTGGTGCCATTATCGAGGAAGATACGGACATTAAATTTTTGAACTTTTTAATTTTTTTATAAATAAATTATAAATAAAAATTTTATTTTCTTATAAATATTGCTTGCTAATTTTTTTTTATTTTTTAGAAAAAAAAGGTTAAAGAACAAAATGAACCAGGGCAAGGAACAAATCATTTAGTTTTATTTGGTGAGATCAATCCTAATCCTAGTCCTTTTCTTTCTATTTATTTATTTATTTTATTTTTAAATTAAATTTAAAATATATCCACTTGAATCTAATTAAAAATCTCATGACAAGATTAGAAATCCTAACTGTTTGGAGCATGCATCATATTAGTTTTATTTTTATTTTTTCTGATGATTGCTGGAGGCAAGGTAAGTCTTTTAGAATTCAATTAGTTGCATACATCTAGTTAAATTGCATAGAACCTTTTGATATTCATATTAAACCAAATTTTTTGTGATGATTGAAAATTTTTTGTGCATATTCATATTAAACCAAATTAAGGGCACACCCCAATTAAATAAGCTAAGGTGGAGATTTGGTCACCCTTTCTTGGCCCACAAACAACCAACCTGCATCTTGCATTGACCTAAGCCTTTAATTTTAAAAGCAATTAGATATCAGTCCTAGGAGCTGAGCACATTAGGATAAGGAATCCTAAGAGTTGAATTAGGTTAGGGTTAATCAATTTGACTGATGTCTAGGAAAGTGGTTTAGGGATAATTGGGTCCGAAGGAAGGTGGTTTCTAATTGGTTTTATTCGCTTACCTGGTCAAGCACAATTGGTGTCTAAGACAAGCAATGGAGGGACTCCTACCGACCTTATACTTACTTGGCTAGTTGATTGGCTGATCCTATACTTGGAGGGCTTGAAGGTAACCTTAACAGTTAGGAGTTGTCTAGATTTAGGATAACCCTTAGTCAGGATTGATTGACCAACTTGATTGCTAACCAATATCAAACCTAATTAAACTTAATTCTTGTATCCCTTCTTAGTTCTAGGACTCCTTAGGACCTCTTTTTTAGAACTCTTCTTTCTTTTTTATTCTTTCTCCTCTAAAAATAAAATAAAAATTAAATTAAACTAACTAAAAAATATATTAAAATAAATATTTAAATTAAATTAAATTAAATTAAAAATAATAAATTAAATAATTTAAAAAATTAAAAAATAATAATAATAAAATAATAAAATATATATATATAAATTTAATAAAAAAATCTAAAAAAAATTTCGAACCATACATTAGGGTTACACTAATACATGCATAGTAGGAAATCACTTTTTCTGATTTAGTTGAACTTAATTGAATGGTTGATTCATATTAAACCTGATAATCAAATGACTGATCTGAACCTAATAGTCCAAAAATTAGATAAAGTTGACCTTCTTGCCCAAAAATTAGATCAACTCCTAACCCTAGGTCAATAATCTCCTACATAATTCACTTCACCTTCTAATTATCAAAAGTTTTATTCTATTTGTGCTAGCCGAACCCATCATGTGAATGAATATCCTACAGCTGCACAACTTCCATCTTTTATCCAAAAATAAGTACAAACTACTTGCTACTCCAAGCCGATTAATAATCTCCTTTCAAATTCATATAACCAACATTGGAGTAACTACTCTAATTTTTCTTGGACACCTCAACAAACTCAGGCTCAGACCTAAATTTCGTCTATCCAAAACTATCAAAATAGGCCTCAATACCAAAATTATGCTATAATAATGGTCAGCCTAGTCAATTTGCCCAGCCATCATATTATAACCAGTTATCATACCCATCTCCTCAATAGACTAATCTAGCTGACAATAGATTTAACCAACTTCAATAATTAATTCTGAATCAACAATATTCGATCTTAACTCTACAAGAATCTATCACCAGGCTAGAAGCTCAAATTGGACAACTAGCTGAATCTAACATGAGGAGAGAACTAGATCAACTACCGAGCCTACCAATTTCAAACAATCCACCTAATGTCCACCAACCACCTGGACCAAGTTATCAATTTAATGTCTCACTTAAGAATCCCCAACTTGAGAATGCCAAAGTAATTCCTGAACTTAAAAGCTATAGGATTCTTATGGACCCATACCAAGACCAGGTGAGAGAGGCTAGTTTTAATGCTAACCAAAATTAAAATTTAGAGGAACAGATTAGTACTAAGACTAACCACATAGAAGAATCCGAGCCAGAAATTAGTACTGATGCTAGTTTCAGTTTAAATGAGATAGACATAGGAAAAAAGAGAATAGATGATTTACCTGAAACTTATAAACCTAAAAGCCTATTTCCTTCAATCCTAGAAGCAGGTTCTTCTTACAAAAACTAAGAGGCATGTAATGAAGAGTCAATGAAGTTGTTTAAGTAAGATCACATTAATTACCTCCAAAATTAAAATCATCTTTTGTCACCATTCCAGCACCCATTGAATCAAACTTAACTCCTAATACAAAAACTCCATTCATGAGTATTTTAGAAGAACAAATAGGAGAAATTCTTAATAAACATGGGTCTAAGATTGGGATCACAAATTATGTTCTCCTAATTAATAATGAACATATCAATAATGGGATTATAAATTAACTTTATGAGATTAGCAATTCAAAACCATTAGAATTTATCAATCCAATATTCGACACAGGATAGTAAGCTACATTGTGTCTGACTGAAGATGGTAAACATAGCTCTTATTGGAAGACAACCCAATATTTAGTTTTCTTTCGTTTAATTTATCTTTTTAGTTTATTTTCTTTCTAGGATAATTTAAATAAGTTGGCGGGAGAGCTTAAATTTTCAAAAGTATGTGCTAGACCAAAAATACACTAAGTTAAGTGTATTCTTTCATATTCTTTATTACACCCTTTATTTTTTCTTCTCCATTGAGGATAATGTTGATTAAGTTGGAGGGAAGAAAAATAAAAATTTTAAAAATTTTAAGTTCTCAAAAAAATTAGTATTTAGTATTTAGACACCTGATTATGCTTAAGAATTGAATTAAACTAAGCATTTTTAAAAAAAAATTGATACATAGATAAGAGAATCTGTGAGATATTGAGAAATCAAGTATTAAGAAAATTTAATAAAGAGTTAAGTCTAGAATATAAAAAGTTTTTTTTTTAAGCATTTCTAATTTTTTCTACTAGCATCAAAGAAAAGTCTACTTTTTATGAGCTTATGTAGGATAACTATACATTTCTTCATATAAAAAATTATTTTAATAAAATAGTTTTCAAGTACTTCTCACTGAGTAATCGGGCCTCTTTGTCTAAGCAAGCATTGAGTTTCGCATCAAAAGGTGGGAAGGATAAAGAAGCTTATTGTAAAGCTAGTCTTAACTCGTAGCTTGTTTGATTCGAGCTAGTAAATCCGAGGGGTATTCTATACCTAGTGCCCTAAAGCCAACTGGTTTGGAGAGTCATTGGCCCAAGACTCGCTACATGGATCAAATAGAAAGCTTAAGGGATTAAGACACTCAATAGTGGTACAACGTTAAAAAAAAAAAAAAAAAAAAAAAATTGGTTTCCCACGAGTAACCGGGTCCCGTTGCCTAAGTAAGCAATGATATTCGCATCAAAAAGTGGGCAATAATGTAAAAATAAAAATTAATAAATGAAGGATGGAAGTAGCAATACACCTGCCTATATGAAAGTTTAGACAAATCAGAGATAAAAGTGGAATAATTTAGAAAAAAGTTCTAAAAAAATTTAATGTTCTTTACTTAATTTTTCTATTGATAAGTATTAATATCCCAATGATATGTCTCATTTAAGCTCTGCTGAATATCAATGGTCATTTTAAAAACTGTTTAGATAAAATTCAAAACTCTAAAGTTAAAAGATATTTAAAACTAAATTCTTTCTTTACTCGAGGATGAGCAAAGCTTAAGTTGGGGGGTGTGATAAGTATCATAAATTCATTAATAAAAATATTAATTTATTAATTAATTCATATTAATTTTTAAGAATTAATGATCAATTTATATAAATTTTTAAGAAATTAATATTTTTAATAATTAAAAAATTAATTAAAAATAATAAAATTAAAAAATAAAATTTTATTATCAATGCAAAGATCTCATTGTTTTGATCATAACGAAATAAGTTTGAAGCAAAATAGAGCTAAAATAGAGAAAATATGAATTTCTAAAGATAAAAAAAAATAAATAAAAAAATTAGCTCAGCCGGCTTCGCAAGCCAAGCCACCAAGCTGAGCCAAGCCGATGAAGCCAGCACGTCCAAACACACCAAGCCAAGTCAACTCAGTCATGAAAGCCGTCAGTCGATCCACGATCCAGACTTAGACCGTCAGCTCAGCAGAAATTGATGAATCACGGAGCGACACGTGGTGGACCTAGACCCTTAAAGGGTTCATAGAAAATCTATCATGGCTCATAGGGCATTTTGGACTTTTTACTTGATGACAGGAGATGCTAATTCATTGTGGTGTATGGTGCAGCCAGTCCACGTGATCCATAGCTACAATAATTGTGCGATCCAACGGCCTGTGTTTGATCCGGTGGACATCCGATGGCCCATGATAAATCCTTCTTTGATTCGAATAGTGCTCAGCGATCTAACACGATCTAGTGGCCAAAAAATCAGCTGATGAAGATCCAATGGTCCAAGAAGCTTCTGACTTGATTAAAACATCCAGAACTCGATCCGACAGCCAGATTCTCTCCTAATTAACTCAATCGGATGGCCAAAATTTAATCCAACCTGATCTGGGCCGATACGCATCTGATTTTGATGATTTTTGATCCGTTGGATTCCTATTGAATGGCCAGATTTCATCCAAAGCAGTAAAATTCAACTAGGACTTTTTTAATCCAATTTTCACTTAGATTTCTTCATATCTTGATGATCAAAGAGCTCTAGTACCACATTACCTAGAAGAAAACTCTCTAGCCCTCCTGGCTCTATAAATAAGACCTCAGACCTCCAGAGTTCATTATCTTCAATCAAGATGAAGCTTTGGTATAGGATGAAGCCAGGCTCTGGGTTAATGGCTACTTCGAGGCAACTGATGTCGAGAGAAAAAGTTGGGCTTCTACACCATCTTTCCATCCATGCCGATCCAAGATAAGAGATCAGACTATTTTATTTTATTTTATTTTATTTTTAAATTTTATGTATTTAAATTTTAAAATTTTAATTAATACAAATTTTATTTTATGTTCTTTAAATTCATGCTCTTTATTCTTATTATAATTTAATTTTTGCACTTTAGCTATTGCTCTTTATTCTTTATTTTGCTCTTTATAATTTAATTTTATTTCTACATCCTTTAATTTTCACTTTTTGACTTCACTTTTAATTTCAAAATTCTTTTCTTTTTCTTTTCAAAAATCAAAGATTTCAAATCTAAAAATACTACCTTTTCTATGGATTCGATCCAACTCATTGCTATCTACATATTTTTAGTTATTTTAAGAAGTTGGATTAAATCGATAAACATTGCATCTTTTCGGTGCAACTGAACCACTATAACCAATCGAGAACAATCAACCTCGGAAAGGGTCCGCACATCTACAATGATGGAAGACCTTGACATAATCTTTTCTTAGGGAGATTTGATTTAGGTCTCTTTAAACTAGAGTTGACATAGTCATAACCATTATGACTAACCTAGTGGCATGATTTAGCTCGGATTATTGGCCACCTCAGATCAGGACTGAGCCAACAAATATGGCCAGGTAAGTGAGACTGATGGAAGGGATATGCCATTAACTCGATAAGAATGCATTCGAGTTGAGTAGCTTTCAATTAAAAATCAGTCGATCGTATCTACCAAACTTACCTTAGACACCAAATTATTGAGCTAGAACCAATCGGATTAGCCTACAATCCAAACTCTAACCACTGAGCCTAATTAGATTTTAGCTTGATCGATCACTCACGTGACTTGGTCTTGACTCAGACTTAATCTTATTAGGCTAGTCAATTTAAGCACTCTTGGTCCCATCTAACCAACTCTTGATTTGGTTTGATCAACCGCTTAGACCTAATTGAGCTATCCAAGCCCGAACACAATTTTATGAATATATCTTAGATCTAAAAATTTTTAATTTTTAGACTTAATATATTTCATAATCTTAATTCTTAATTAAGTTTAGAATTCACAAACAAAATATGTAAATAAAATCTTAGGATTTCAAGATCTAGAATTTTGCAGAAAATAAGTTCTTGATTTCTGATTAAGAACGAACGTGCAGCACCCCTATATATCATAAGAACACCCCATCGAATGAGAAGAGAGGGTATTTATATCCTACTTTATTCTTATGACTGGACGGCAAAGGGGAATGCCTTAATCAGAAATATAAAAACTACAAAACTAGTTAGATCTACATCATATATCTCGTATATAAATTGATCTAACAATAAACATGTTTTGCATGCATCTCATGTATCATATCATACATATTTTTAGATCTAAATTATCCCATAATTATCTAAAAAATTAAATTTAAATTTATCACATCAAAATAAATTCTATTCTAGATAATTATGTAGAACTATTCTACAACTAGTCTAAACATGCATTCATCATATCTCATATGAACCAAAAATTAAATAATTTTATTTTTTATTTTTTAATATTATTATAATATTTATAATATTAAAAAATAATAAATAAATTAATCTAAATTCATAACTTAATCAAATTAAATTATGATCATGCAAGACTATATATATAACAATTATATTCTATAACTAGTCATGCATCTTGTAGAACTTAGATCTAAATTATTTAATTTTAATTTTTTTAATTTTATATCTAATCACATCTAATGTGATATCTAAAATCACCTAATTATTAGATTAAAAATAAATTTAAATTAGATCTAAATAATTTATGAGAATCTGGGTCTTATACCAGTTGAAGGAAAAAACCTATTTTTCGGATCAGGTTCATTCAGATCTGATTTGATCAAGAAAAATATTTTAAAAATTTTTTTTCTTAGATCTAAATTAAATTTGATATTTTTTAGATTTAGTTTGATAGATCTAATAAAATAAAATAAAAATAAATTAAATTAGATTTAATTTATATCTTGTTCTTGGGTAATCTAATTACCCTGTGATGATCCTGCTGATTGCCTGAGGTTCTGGATGCAGCTACACAATCGCCTAGCCTCTACAGGTATTCATTCGAGCAGAATTTGGATATCTTCTCCTTCTCGATCTATCCTCCAAAGATCAGATCTGGATCTGATTTTGAAGATCTTCAAAATAACTTTTGAAGATTCGATGTCGTCTCTTGCAGCAGTACTGCCTTCTTCCTTTCTTGTCATCTTTTTCTTGTCTGGATCGCACCAAACTGGAGCCCAAAACCTCTTGGGCATGGAGAAGAGAGAGAGGATCTAAGATAGGCATGGACGAGAGAGGAAGAAAGCAATATGGCATGGGCTAAGGGAGAGCTTATTAAAAGCTTGGCGCAGATAGGGTTTTTATAGACCCTGCTGCACCATGCAGTGCCACATCTTCCTGGCCAATCACGTCTCTTCATGTAATCAGATCTAAATCTGATTAGTGGGATGACATTACCTGATCCAATCAAATGAGAGCCCCTCTCCAACACCTCTAGGTGGCACCAAGACTGGTCAAAGTAGAGTCCTTTGGCACCACCTAGTTTGATTCCAAGAAACAACCTGGAGTCCCATCTGTATGGGACTCCGGGCATCCCTATCCTTGGGCGCATGCCTCCCTAGGCATGTGCCCCCTCCTTTCCTCCTTCTAGCAATGGGACAAGCCCCTATCTGCTTTCTTATGGGTGCATGACACATGGACAGATGTCTAAGTGTCAAAGGTTAATGTTTGACCAAAGTCAAGAGACAAGAATTAGCAGGTGATGGAAAATAGTAGGTGTTGTCTCAAATTTATCTCATAAATTAAGATAACCCTTTTCTGACCTGGACAAGCTCCAATCATACCAAGTAAAAGTACCTGAGTGAGCACAAACATATTTGGCTCAGTTGAGATAAATTTTAATGATTGTAGATGGAGAACATTAGGCTCAATCGTGTGCTAGCATGATTTTTTTGAACCTAATTGAATCTAATTCAAATCAATTGAACTGGGTTAGTCCAATTGATGATATCTAGATCCAAACTTTTGTTTGTGTGATCCAGTTAGATTCAGTTCTATATGGTAATGGGATATATCATGATCTCTATCATCAACATCATCGAAACACCTTCCGATAAATTAGAACTTTTCTGATTCAGATAACTAGAATGATCGATCATCCAAATTATTCTAATTGCTCTCAAAATGCCCCAGTGACACCTAGCAGTATGTGGTGGCAACTCATTAGAACTAAAAAATAAACCTCTTGGTGCAGTTACATGTGTGATTAAGTTCTTCTATCTTCAGCCCTAATTAAATTAGGGTTAAGGTGAACTTGTCAAACCCTAATTTCTGTCATATGATTTAATCATTCGATTCAAGTCCAATTTGAAAACCTTAATAGAAACTCGTTCTATTATTTCACTCTACCATGACCTTGGGCTTATGGACTTGATTCTCATGATCATCATAGGGCTACTCCTCATCTACTGAGGTAGATAAATTCTCTCTTGGTGCAATCCAATTCCTACAATGAACATGCTATAGCCAACATACACCTCAGAATTTTGAATGGCTAGAAGACCGAGTCAATGGTATAGTCAAACTTAACACCCTCAAGGTGAACTGTCAATGCACCTCAGGTCAAAGAATCAGACACACACTA